>JABUQX010047516.1:0-7500 GCA_015478945.1 Trachelipus rathkii | reverse complement strand
TGGTTTGTCCTATATTCTAAGTGACGGCATGGTCTGTTACTCTTAGTAAGATAGCTCGATGGTCGTATTATTTCGAACAATTCTTTCCATTCGTTGTGGTTCCCTTGGAACTTTTGTATGTTTTGTAGGTGTTGAACTGTAGCTATGTTAGAGTATTTTGCCAAAGCTGGACTTCTACATCCTGAGTAAAACTCGTCCGTGCGGAGGTCAACTTGCCTCTGGGATTCCGGCTTAATATCTCTGTGACAACTATTCAGCTTTAAAACTTCTTTACGGTTGTTGCCCATGTTGTAACTTTCTTCCTCAAACATACTGCTTTTCTTGACTGTAGGTGACCTTCTTCCTTTATTTATTGTCTTATTCTGTCTTGAGGAACTGCTGGATCTGTCAGCAAGCCCACAATTTTTAACAGCCTTTGCATGACTTTTATCTGCATGGTATCACCAAATCGAAAAGTGGTATAATAATCGGTAATGTTTAATAGTAATAATAATTTTAATAATAATAATAATAATAATAATAATAATAATAATAATAATAATAATAATATAATATAATAATAATAATAATAATAATGATAATAATCAATAATAATATTAATAATAATAATAATCATAATTATAATCATAATCATAATCATAATCATAATCATAATCATAATCTAATCATAATCATAATAATAATCATAATAATAAAATTAATAATAATAATAATAATATAATATAATAATAATAATAATAATAATTTAATTAATAATAATTAATGATAATAATAATAATATAAAATAATAATAAATAATAATAATAATAATGATAATAATAATTAATAATAATAATAATTTAATAATTAATAAGAATATTAATAATAATAATAATTAATTAATGTAATAATAATAATTAATAATAATAATAATAATAATAATAATAATAATAATAATAATAATAATAATAATAATAATAATAATAATAATAATAATAATAATAATAATAATAATAATAATAATAATAATAAATAATAATAAATAATAAATAAATATAATAATAAATAATAATAATAATAAATAATAATAATTAATAATAATAATAATAATAATGGATAATCAAATAAATGAATAAAAAAAATAAATACATTAAATAAATAAATAAATAAATTAAAAAAGTAAATAAATTAAATTAAATAAATAAATAAAATATATAAATAAGTAAAACAAATAAAATTTCACAAAAATATTTAAATGTATATGAGATAACTTTTTAGTTCTATAGCTGAATTACGTTCCAAGTGACAAAGCAGGTAAATATTATGCGATATTCGGCATCTAGATGTTAACAATCTGTTAATTTCGATTCATGATAGCTGTATAACTTTTTCAAGTGTTGAAAAAGCGGTACAACTTTTTCAGCTGATTGAAAACTACATTTAGAGACTGAGATGCACCTTTTAGCACTTTAAATGCTACGAACCTTATGCCTCTAAAATTAGTTTATAGAAAAAAAAACAATCGATCTGTTATCTATTCATTTTTCACTATTACAAATATAAGAACGACTATATAAGTTTTTAAAAGATCCAGGATATTCTACGTAAATAATAATAATAATATAAGTTAATAATAATAATAATAGTAATAATAATAATAATAATAAGGTAATAAAAATAATAATTAAAATAATAAGAAAAATATAATTAATTATAATAAAAATAATATAATAATAATGAATTATAATGAATAATAATAATAATAATAATGTAATAATAATAATAATCATATTAATTAATAATATAATTAATAATAATAATAATAATAATTAATAATAATAATAATAATATAATAATAATAATAATAATAATAATAATAATAATAATAATAATAATAATAATAATAATAATAATAATAATAATAATAATAATAATAATAATAATAATAATAATAATAATAATTAATAATAAAAAAATAAATAAATAAAAAAATAAAAATAATAAATAAATAAATATATATATAAATAGGTAAAAAATAAATAAAATTTCACAAAATATTTAAATGTATATTAATTAAGATCACTTTTAGTTCCATAGCCTGAATTACGTTTTCAAGTGACAAAGTGCGGGTAAATATATTGCGATATTCGGCATCTAAGGATGTTTACAATGTGATAAGGATTGTATAGAGAGGCTTAGTCAGCAATCATTTCTCGATCAGGCAGCATTGGTGTTCAGTGATAACTCAGCACCTGTAAATATTTTCTTTTTTTATTTTGGAGATGTGGTTTTTTATAATATTTGTATTAACATTGCATAAAATAAGTTTTTTATATGAATATAACATAAAATTGTTAAAACTTTTTATCTTTACTAGTGCAAATTCTTTATTCTTTTTATGTTCATAACAAAACAAATATCAATTAATAGTATATTAATGTTAAAATCTAACCATATTTAGTTTCTACATCATAACGCAACGCAATCAACATATATATATATATATATATATATATATATATATATATATTATATATAATATATATATATACTCTATATATATATAATATATATATATATATATATATATATAATATATATATAATATATACTATATATATATACAAAGGTGGGTATTAACGCGTTAAAGCGTTAATCCGTCAATTGACTCGTTAATTTTTTCGTTAACTTTTAACGCTTTCGTTAATTTCGAAAAGAAGTAACGGACTATTAACGAGTTAAAATTTTTCCCTACATCCGTTAACCGTTAACTTGATTTACGAGTTTATGAAATATTTTCTTATCAGATTTTAAATTGTATTAGATTCGATTTCGATAACAGATAGACCTTTTTTTCCAAAATTTCCTTAACGCTCATCTCAATGGCTCAAAATGTGTTTATTCTTACACTGTTATTATCCCGTTTAAAAATGTTTGACGTTTTTCTTTGTGTTGATTCTCATTTCTTTATTTGATTCGCTGTGAGAAAAAAGAGATAGTTACCTGTTGCCCGTTCAATGAGTCATTAAATTCTTTCGTTAGTTTCTTGAACATGCTTCTTTTGCGACTAGTGAAAAATATAAGAACTAGGCCTCATAAGCCTTGTAATTTACAAAAAATATACCTTATTGGTATTAAATTCTAAGTTGGCATATCCTTTTATTTTTACAATTATATACTAACTCGGGTGTCCGTAAAAGAAGTTCCAGTTTCAATGCTTATTAATACAGCATAATAATACAATATCAACAGCATAGGTCGTACACCAAATTGGTCATGAAACAGAGTTTTTCCTACATGTTTCAATATGTGCCCCCTTTCATTATAAGGGGCCACCATTCCAGCCGATAATCCAAATTCCTCCCAACATTGATTAACAGATCGTGTAATGACGCAAGGCGAGTTCAATCCTGCGTTTCAACTCTGGCAATATCATGGAGCCCCATAGAGAAATCGCATGGCGTTAAGTCCGGGGACCAGGGGGGCGCCAGATATATAGATAGAGCTCTGTCGTCTGGACCATTACAACCAATCCAACGATCTGGGAGTACGTCGTTCAACCACGCTCGCACTATGTGACTCCAATGTGGAGGGACTCCATCTTGCTGACATATAAAGTTTACCGCTTCATCCTCTTAATAATTATGGAAGAGCTTGTTGTACATATCGAGATAGGCGACCCCTGTTACGGTTGCTTCTGCGAAAAAGAAAGGTCTGTAGACCTGGCGTCAGGATATGGCGCAGAAAAAGTTAACCTTTGGGGAGTCACGTTCGTGTTCTACAAGTTCATGCGGATTTTCAGACCTCATATACGAACATTATGGGCATTCACCTAACCCCTGAGATGAAAGGTGGACTCATCGCTAAACACTACACGATCTAGAAGGTCATCGTATCGACCTACCACTGCACAGGCAAAGGTAAGCCGTAGAGCATAGTCATCGGGCTTTAAAGCATGTACAAACTGCAACCGGTATGCACGCATGTGTAAACGTTTCCTTACTACCTTCCACACCGTCGTTTTTTGCACCTGCAGTTCGTGACTTGCTCTCCGAACGGATTTCTTAGGACTATGAAAGAACGAGGCCCTGATACGGTCCACATCATGTACAGTCACTTTGGGCCGTCCTGTACTTTTGCCTTTGCAAAGACATCCATTAGTTGCAAATTCCCTATACCATCGGCGAATGTTTTTGCCCCATGGAAGATCACATTGGAACCGTAAACGATTCGCACGTTGAACCGTAATTACAGTCACACTTAGCAAATTGTAGAACAAAAAAAGCTTTACGCTCAGGACTCGCCATTGTCAGTATGTGGCGCTACGCACTAGAGAAGACTACATCTGAACGCGCGCATGCGCGTGTGTCGACCTATCAGGAACTCGTTCTGGCGCAAGTGCATATTCGAAACTATGCTAACTCTTTACTTTGATGTATGATATGCTGTCTGGTATGTAATATTATGCTGTTATAATAAAGCATTAAAACTGGGACATTCTTTTACGGACTCCCGAGTAGTATATTATTGTAAGGTATTACGCTTTATAAGTATTTCTTCGGCAAGCGGCAAAGGTATCTGCTATAGGTCAAAGAGTAAATAATTTGTCTGATAGGCTTAATATCATTATTGATATTGTTAGGGATATTATTATAATAAAAGAAAATTAACAATAATTATTACTATTCCTACATATTTTGAAAACGGTTAAGGGGACCCTGTACTTGCCCAACCCTTACTTTTTAGGGTACAAATAAAAAATTTCACTTTTTTTTATTACTTTAATTATTAGAAAATTTCCTCCTCTACATCATGGTGTAATTTTTGTTTCGAAATTCCGAAAGGTTTTTAAGATACAGGATATTTTTTATTGGGGTGTCAAACTAAAAAATTTCATTTCCAGGTTTGAATTTGCAATTCAACTTTCCAGGATCTTTTTAGGTTTTTTTCACATTTTATAATAAATTTAACTTTTCCTTATCGCAAACACAACCCAAGATCAGACTCTTTCTCAATCATATAAATGTAGTCAGAGTCGGAACCGTAGGCGGAGCCGTAGCCGTAGCCGGAGCCGGAGCCGGAGCCGGAGCCGGAGCCTGAGATAGAGCCGAAAAACAAATATTTTTAAAGAAGTTTTTTGCAGGTGAAAATATATCTGCAAAGATGGAGCTGAACAAATTTGAGGAGCCGAAGCCAGAGCCGGAGCCGGAGCCGGAGCCAGAGCCAGAGTCAGAGCCGGAGCCGGAGCCGGAGCCGGAACCAAAATTAACAATTTTTTAAAGAACTTGTTTTTGCAGGTAAAATACTTCTGCAAAGTCGGAGCTTAACTTTTCTGAAATGAAAACGGAGTCGGAGTTGTAGCCGGAGTCGGAGTCGGAGCCAGAGCCGGAGTCGGAGCAGGAGTCGGAGCCGGAGCTTAAATACAAATTTTTATTAATTTTGCAGGTGAAAATAATTTTTCAAAGTTGGAGCTGAACAATTTTAAATAGGAGCCGGAGCCGGAGCCGGAGCAGGAGCCGGAGCCGGAGTATAAATTTAAAAAAAAAATGTTTTTGCAGGTAAAAATACTTCTGCAAAGTCAGAGTTGAACTATTCTGAAATGAAAACGAAGTCGGAGCCAAAGCCGGAGCCGGAGCCGGTGCCGGTGCCGGAGCCGGAGCCGGAGCCGGAAGCCGAAGCTGGATCTGAAGAGCAATTTCTTTCAAGAATTTTTTTGCAGATGAAAGTAATTGTACAAAGTTGGAGCTGAACAATTTTAAAAAAGAAGCCGGAGCCGGAGCCGGAGCCGGAGCCGGAGCCGGAGCCGGAGCCGGAGCCGGAGCCGGAGCCGGAGCCTGAGGTAAAGTATAAATTATTTTAAAGAAATTGTTTTTGGCAGATAAAAAATACTTCTGCAAAGGTCGGAGCTGAGCTCTTCTGAAATATGAAACGATCAGTCGGAGATAAAAGCCGCGAGCCGTAGCGAAGCCGGAGCCGGAATCGAGCCGGATTGCGGATCTGTGAGTGAACAAATTTTTTTCAAGAAATTTTTTTGTAGATGAAAGTAATTCAACAAAGTTAGAGATGAACAATTTTGAAAAGGAGCCGGAGCCGGAGCCAAAGCCAGAGCTAGAGCCGGAGCCAGAGCCAGAGCCGGAGCCGGATAAGAGCCTTTAGGATAAAGTATATTTTTAAAGAAATTGTTTTTGCAGGTTAAAATACTTCTGCAAAGTCGTAACTGAACTATTCTGAAATGGAAACGAAGTCGGAGGTGTAGTCGGAGCCGGAGCTGGAGCAGGAGCCGGAGATGGAGCCGGAGCCGGAGCCGGAGCCAGAGCCGGAACCGGAGCCGGAGCTGGAGCTGAAGAACAATTTTTTTTGCAGTTGAAAGTAATTCTTTAAAGTTGGAGCTGAACAATTTTGAAAAGGAGCTGGAGCCGGAACCGGAATCGAAGCCGGAACCGGAGTCGGAGCCATAGCCGGAGTTGGAGCCGGAGCCGGAGCCGGAGCCGGAGCCGGAGCCGGAGCATAAATTTTTCTAAGATAATTTTTTGGAAAGTAAAAATATTTCCGCAAAGTCGGAGCTGAAATATTTTGAAATAGATACGGAGTTGGTGCGGTGCGGTGCGGTGCGGTGCGGTGCGGTGCGGTGCGGTGCGGTGCGGTGCGGTGCGAATAAAAACTTTTACTGCGGTTTGGTGCTCTTATTTAGGTGAGGTGAGGTGCGTAATATCTTTTACTTTCTGGAAAAAAAGAAAAAAAATCATTCAAAATCTTTATAGGCGTTTTTCTCAAAAATCACTTTTTTCCATATCAGCTGACAAAAAAAATCGCTAAAAAAAAACGAAGACGTCTATTGTATTAAAAATTTCCAGGCCTTTTATACATATATATAAGGCGAGGATTCTCACGAAGTTTTATTTGATTGAAAAAGGTGGGTTGGTGTCAGACAAGTTTGAAGTGTTTCTCTCTATTATTTTTATGAAATTTTGAAATTCAAATTGAATATTTGATGTTACCAATTTTTTTTTTATTGAATTTCAAAGTCAAATGATTGTATCTTTTTGACCACATTTTATTCTAAAACTTTCGTGAAAAATTATGCAATTATCTTTTAAAAAAATTAAAGTTATTTACTGGTTTTCAGTTTGAAAAAAGGTAAAAAATTCACAAACTTGCCCCTTCACCCCCCATAAATCCCAACCGATGAAGTCTATTGAATAACGAAACCTAATACAAGAAAACAGTAGTGTATAAATAGTTCTTTTTTAAATAAAAAGTACTCATTTCACGATTGATAGAAACTGTAATTTCGAAGTACAGGTCCCCTAACGTTAACGATTAACGTTAACTTCCGCGACATTCTTTACCGATAAACTTTAATGATTAAGTCGTTAAAATTTTTTTTGTTAACGATTAAAATAACGACGTTACTTTCCTCTAATTAACTCTACACCCACATGTTCCCAAATGCGGAACATCATCTTTAAAACCATGAATATCTCAATCAAGTTTTTAATAAGAATTTTAAATATCTCTCCT
>JABUQX010047515.1:82500-103954 GCA_015478945.1 Trachelipus rathkii | reverse complement strand
CTGCTTCATACGTTGCGCCCCAGTACTTTGTTAGTTGTTTGTTCGTGCTGCGCAGTCAACTTATATTGATGCCAATTGACTTGAGTTTGCTTTCATGGTGCGCAGTGACTTTGCAGTTGCTTCACTTGTGCGAATTGACTTTGTGTTTGTTTCACGTGGGCGAAATTGATTTATGTGATATTTTTTCTGCGCTGTTGACATTTTTTTGTACTTTGATTCTTTCAGTTGCGGATTTTCTCAGCCAGTTGACATTTTCTGCGCTGTTTATTGTTTTGCTTTATGATCTCTGCATGGTTTTTTGCGCAGTTTGAATATTTTCTGCGCTTTGACATTTTTTGGACTTTTAATTCTTCAGTCGGTTTCTCAGCCGCAGTTATATTTTTCTGCGCTATTTGATATTTTTCTGCGCGTTGACATTTTTTGTGTTGACTCTGCAGTGTGTTTTTTTTGGCGCATAATATTTTCTGCCGCTGTATATTTTTTGCGCAGTTAGTTTTCCAGGGTTTAAAGGCTGCTCTAGTAGCCAGTTGGGAAATATTTACACTACTTCACATTTAAATATAATTTGTTCACGATGGATATATTAAACGATTTAGACTTAAAGGTCACAGAGGAGTTCTCAAATGAAAGACCTGCGTCTTCTTCGGATGAAATATATCTAGTTTAAAAGGCAACTATTACAGGCGTGAAGCTGAGTCCCCTTCGGATAAAAGGGTGTTTAAGAAGAAAGCTTACCTCTCTATGCTGCAAACATTTTCCTGAAAAAGGTGATGATTCAGAGTCACCTACCCTCATCGACCCTGTTGTTATCAAAACAATTTTCGACAAGGTGACCTCGATTATCTCGGACATTAAAGCTCAAGATACTCTGATCAAAAACCTATTAATAGGGGCTGAGTACACCAAGTTCGACCAATCGCTTCTAGACGAAGAGATTTCCGCTACTGATGCTTACCACATAAAAGTTGCTCAAGCTCTCCAACTGTTAAGAGTCGAATATGAATATGAAATCAAGTCTCGAAGATCTTCTGATGCCCTTTCTTCTGAAAATGAGAGAGCAGCTTCAAATTCGAACAAAACATGCTGTGAACACTCCAAGTCTTTTCCCATGCAGCCTTTTAGCCTGAAGATCCCAGCCCTAAAATGCGGAGATTTTTCAGGCGAGAATGACAAGCACTCCTTTCGTTCCTTCTGCAGGAGTTCAATAATGTGTATGGGGGAGGAGGGACTTGTCACAAGCTGTTAAGTTGCAGTATCTCAAGTCCCATTTAAAGGGATATGCTCTCAGAGACATTGAGCATTTGACGGGTACAGATGAGAACTATGAAGTTGCCTTGTCCATTTTTAAAAGAACATTATTTGGACAAGGCCTTCATTATTGATTCTATTTTCCATAAACTGGACTCATCTCCGCCTCTGGACGGGAAGAAACTTGAAACAGTCAGATCCTTTATTTTAAAGGTTCGGGCTCATCTAAAAGAACTCAAGGAGCTCGGGGTTGACCTCTTTCCCAGATGGAATAGTTCTGGCTGCAAATTATCAGCGCATATATTATGTTGCATAAAACTTCCTCTCTCATTTTAACGAGGTTTGAAGCTGGCCGACTAAGGAACAATATCCGTCAATTAATCTGATTTTTAAGGAGCATAATCAGATAATTCAATCAATGCTGAGGTTTCGCACCTCTCAGACCTCAACTTCATTCTCATCAACTAAATCATCTTCATCATCCAAAGGGAACTTCAAAAGGGAGAAGAGGAGACCCTCTGATCAGAAGAGTCATACTTTCAACAATTCAAAAGGTAGTGGCTCTCTAAAAAGAACTACGTTCTCTTCTGAATCTCAATCAAATTCTAATTCAACTTCGAATCAATCTTCAAGGGAAGTCAAGTGTAAGCTGTGCAATGGAGACCATTACCTCTCCATTGCACAGCTTACACTTGACTTCCCTTGAAGATTGATTCGAAGTTGAATTAGAATTTGATTGAGATTCAGAAGAGAACGTTCTTTTTAGAGAGCCACTACCTTTTGAAGTGTTGAAAGTATGACTCCTCTGATCAGAAGGTATCCTCTTCTCCCTTTTGAAGTTCCCTTTGGAAGAAGATGATTTAGTTGATGAGAATGAAGTTGATGTCTGAGAGGTGCGAAACCTCAGCATTGATTGAATTATCTGATTATGCTCCTTAAAAATCAGATTAATTGACGGATATTGTTCCTTAGTTACCAGCTTCAACTCTCTTAAAAATGAGAGAGGAAGTTTATCAACTAATATATGGCTGATTAATTTGCAGCCAGAACTTTCCTCTGGGAAGAGGTCAACCCCGAGCTCCTTGAGTTCTTTTTAGATGAGCCCGAACTTTTAAAATAAAGGATCTGACTGTCTCAAGTTGCTTCCCGTCCAGAGGCGGAGATGAGTCCAGTTCATGGAAAATAGAATCAATAATGAAGGCCTTGTCCAAATAATGTTCTTTTAAAATGGACAAGGCAACTTCATAGTTCTCATCTGTACCCGTCAAATGCTCAATGTCTCTGAGAGCATATCCCTTTAAATGGGACTTGAGATACTGCAACTTAACAGCTTGTGACACAAGTCCCTCCTCCCCCCATACACATTATTGAACTCCTGCAGGAAGGAACGAAAGGAGTGCTTGTCCTTCTCGCCTGAAAAATCTCCGCATTTTAGGGCTGGGATCTTCAAGCTAAAAGGCTGCATGGGAAAAGACTTGGAGTGTTCACAGCATGTTTTGTTCGAATTTGAAGCTGCTCTCTCATTTTCAGAAGAAAGGGCATCAGAAGATCTTCGAGACTTGATTTCATATCCATATTCGACTCTTAACAGTTGGAGAGCTTGAGCCACCTTTATGTGGTAAGCGTCAGTAGCGGAAATCTCTTCGTCTAGAAGCGATTGGTCGAACTTGGTGTACTCAGCCCCTATTAATAGGTTTTCGATCAGAGTATCTTGAGCTTTAATGTCCGAGATAATCGATCACCTCCTGCGATAAATTATCTTTTATAACAAACAGGGTCCGATGAGGGTAGTGACTTCTGGAAAGTCATCACCTTTTTCAAGGAAAAGTTTGCAGCATAGAGTTTAAGCTTTCTTCTTAAAACACCCTTTTCATCGGAAGGGCACCTCAGCTCCACCCTTTAATGTTGCTTTAAAACTAGCTATATTTTTCATCGAAGAAGACGCCAGGTCTTTCATTTAGAACTCCTCTGTTGACCTTTAAGTCTTAAATCGTGTTAATATATCCTCGTGAACAAAATTATATTTTAAATGTTGAAAGTATGTGTGAATATTTCCAACTGGCTACTAGAAGCAGCCTAAAACTGAAAACTAACTGCGCAGAAAAAAAATATTCAACAGCGCAGCAAAAAATATTAACTGGCCAAAAAAAAACACACTGCAGAGTCAAAAGCACAAAAAAATGTCAACAGCGCAAAAAAATATCAATAGCGCAGAAAATATTCAACGCGCCTGAAGAAAAACCCACTGAAAGAATCCAAAAGCCAAAAAAAAGCTCAACAGCTGCAGAAATATCAACGCGCAAAAAAAAAAACACTGCAGAGCAAAAAGCACAAACAAATTAAACAAGCGACAAAGAATAAATACCTCAACTGCGCCTGAGAAACCCGCACCTGAAGAATCAAAGTACAAAAAAATGTCAACAGCGCAGAAAAAATATCACATAAAATCCAACTTCGCCCACTGGTTGAAACAAACACAAAGTCAATTGCGCACACGTGAAACAACTGCAAAGTCACTGCGCACCTATGAAGCAAACTCAAAGTCAATAATTGCGCACATATAAGTTGACTGCGCACACGAGAAGCAAATACAAAGTCACTGCGCACAGTATGAAGCCAAACACAATTGAACTCGCAACTTAACAAAAGTCAATTGCACCACGTAATGAGTTACTGCGCACTACGTGAAGCAAATTGCAAAGTCACCTGCGACCTATGAAGCAAACTCAAATTCATAATTGCGCACGTATAAGTTGACTGCGCACACGAGAAGCGCTACAAAGTTAATTGACACGAGAAAAACAAGCACAAAGCAAATTGCGCCGTTGTAGTGAACTGCGCACACGTGAAGCAACTACAAAGTCAATTGCGCGTACGAGAAAACAAGCACAAAGTCAATTGCGCCCGTATAAGTTGACCAGCGCAGGTGTGGAAACAAATACGCACTCTTAAAATGAACTGCGCACGTTTAAATTGAACAAACAGCGCAGGTGCGAAAACAAATGCGCACTCTTAAAATGAACTGCGCACATATGAAGTCGAATATACCGCACCGCACCGCACCGTTTCGCACTGCACCGCACCGTTTCGCACGCACCAGAACTGTACCGCACCGTTCCGCACAGCACCGCACCGCACCGTTTCGCACGCACCAGAACTGTACCGCACCGTTCCGCACAGCACCAGAACTGTACCGCACCGTTCCGCACAGCACCGCACCGTTTGAACCACTATGCGTTTACAACTCAACACTGCACAATAAAGATTGCTGAAGCAATGCAATATGGCAAACACCTTCGCAACGCACAATAAAGATTATATAAAAAGAAAGCAATATGGTTGGTCCAGGCGTTTTGTTGAGTGGAGTAAGCACAGTTGTGTAACGAACGAAAAGTTAGAACACAACCGTTTAAATAAATAAGCGAACCCAGGACATCAAAATTCAATATATATATATTTGTAAATATATAACCTAGCAAATAAGCACTTTAAATATAGCGAAAAATTTCTTTATGCCAAAAAAAAATAGCTCGAATTTTACTCACTAGATACTAAAGGCCATATTAATAAAGTATTTATCAAATCTGATCAGAGATTGCTAAATAAATATGAGAGCAAATTTCAAATTTAGCAAAAGAACTTATGTCAAATATTCAAAAATGGCACAAGAAAAATAAGATATACGATAGTACTAGAAACCAATTTTCCAAAAATAATTTTCAAATTCTGCAAAATTTTAAAGAAATTATCTTCACTAAATTGCAAAATTTTTAAGAACAATTTTTCCAAATATAAAAATTATTACCTCTCTCGTTAATTTAAATATGAGGTCAAATACACACTTTTATGCATGAGTAGTTTAAAAGTAACTTAAACTGTGAATAATTATTAATTTTACTTGAATATTACGCAGATGGAGAAATGCACCCTTAAAAAAATATGAAAAAACAAAAAACAACTTACTTGAGTAAAATCAGTAGATAGGTAATGGCACGGTTAATTGATTGGAAAATTGTTTCTTTCCACATGTATATTGAAATACGTATTCTTCAATCAAACAGTAGTACTGCGTACACCTCTTCTTCACCTACGTAGTCTTGATTACGAAACCACAACATTAAATCAAATTTTATTTGAATAGTTTAAAAACATTGAAATCCATAACATAATTTTGATCAATGAAATTAAATTACTTCTTTTAAAACGATATTCACGAAATCTATCAAAAGGCAAAAAACGGAGATTCACAATGGTATTCTATTCACGAAGGCAAAAAGGCAAAGACAAAAAACGGAGATTCACAAATGGTATTCACGACACGAAAGCAAAAAGGCAAAGACCTTTATTTAAGCAAATTTTTTTACCGAGTGAGATTTTGCTGTTCTTGTTCCTTTCAATTCAAAAGAAAACATTTCTCCAATTATAGCGAAAAACAATGAATAGATGAAAAACGCGCATTAGCATTAATCAAGTAATTACCATTCGTTTTGAAACATTTGACAAATATTGAAAGTGAGGAGTACTTAATATTTGAGATACTAAAGATTAAATTTTTAATAATTATATATATAAATATATATATATATATATATATATATACTATATATAATATATTATATAATATATATAAATATATATATATAATTATATATATATATAAATATATACTATAATATATAAATATTTGACTATAACTCAAAATGAATCATTGAAATTTTAAATTATTTATTAGCGACATATCGGCGGGTAAGAATCCTTTTTTTCCCATTTTTCAAGACCATACATTATAATGCATAAAATTTTCAAAACTAATTATCAATATAAAAAATTTAAATTTAAAATAATATAAAAGTTGAAATAAATAAACCATATTAGATAAATTAATGATTCTTACAATATTATGTAGTAAAGAGTTCTTGATTTAAACAAAATTCTCACTTCAGTATTAAAAGACAGTTAAAGCCTTAGATTTTCATTGAAGGCCGGTTTGAATATGCCAGAATATACAAGATCTAACAACCTGAGATCGGGCTTCCTCAGTTTGTTCAAAATTCCAAAATTCGTCACATGTATTATGGTTCTGTTTCTAGAAGAGAATGAGACATTTATAGACAAATCGAGGGGATGATGTAAATGGTTCTAATCAGTAATCTAAATGAAATACCATTTATCTCATCAAATAGTATGGAAAGGCGTTCGTATTGTCTTTCCTTATGTAGATGGCATCGCCAGTTACCCACGCATTAGAAGATATATTTACTAGATGAGCGTAGAATATAGCTAAAGGAGTGTATCTTTAAATTTTCAAAATATTGTCCCAATTTTGATTTCATCTAAAAATATAATATTTAATATTTAAACTGTGTAAAAGTTTTTTTTTAAAACCACAATAATTTTACGCCGAATTTCGTAACTGATTTTCCCCAAAAAGGCAACCTCACTTATTACAAAAATATCCTTAGGATGCTGTTAATTTAGCCTTGCAGACTTTGCCTTTAAATTTGCCTTGAAATCTAATTTTCGAAAAAGTTGAGTCAATTATAATTTCGCATGGAACACCATCCTTCAAACAGCATATAATTTTTTCGGAAAAGCAAGTTCTTTTTAAAATTACACAAAAAGGCTATTCGACGAAATTTTGATCCCTACAAAAGAGTTTTAATTAAGTATGATTTTAAAAATATGAGAAGTTAAAGAATAAAACTTTATGTCGTCCAATTCAACCAAAAAGTATATAGCGAAGATTGATTCATTGGATTGGAGTTGTGTAACAAAGCGTTTATAGAGAGTATAGTTCCGAGGGATTGGAGCAGAGCAATAATAGTACCCTTTATATAAGGTAGATGGAATACGGTATACTGTAGTATTATATGCATTTAGTTTATTGAGTGCTGTAGGAGATCATATGCTCGGTATTTGGGTCGAAAGGCGTCAATACTGAAAGACTGATTGGTAGGAAGAACACACGTCGTTTGGTAATGTTAGAGGATTTGTGTATCCAGTCTGTACATGAAACAAAATATTGTAGAAAGAGGAGAGAAAAGTAATAATATTCTATTTATGGTTTAATTTATTTGGATTTGCAAACAGGACTAAAAGGAAGCTCTATGGCACGAGTGTTATCAATATTAATATGTTGCTGAGTAAAGCTTTTCTGAATGAATCCAAAATTATGATATGACGATAGTTGAAGCGTTATAGAGTAAATAGAGTCGAAAGTGATTGGTTTAATATTAATAGCAGAGTGAGCACTGATTGTGTTATGTCTTCCTTTGTATTCAATTTGTCATATGATCGTTATGAATGAATTTAGAGGTGGGCATTAGATATTGAGAATGAAGAGAGGATGGTTCCCTACCTATTATTATGGTGGATCGATTTGGTTTTGTTGGCGCAATCTGGAGGAGCTTGAGATGATGTAGAGAGATTTAGTAGGTGTATAAAAGGAGGGATTTGAAATGTTAACGTAGATAAGAGTAAGTATAGTTGTGAGTGAGAGAGTCCTCCGGTGTGAAAGTTATGTTAGGACGGCTACAGCTGGAAAAAGTATTCTGAGTTTTAAATATTAAATAAAATATTGAATGAAAAGGGACTTATCGGACGATGCAGAGAAAGTTGTGAAATGCGAGGAACTGGCTGGTGAACTTAAATTCGTTGTGGAATAAAGGGATTAAGTCCCTGATGCGCTAGCGTCTAAGAGGCTAGTTATTACATGTTTTAATGCATATAGTTAGTGAACTAATGGTGGAAAAGAGTAATCTACTTATCTAAATTACAATGTGTTCAGATACAATCTTAGGGGATGTTTAGTGTGAGAAGAATTTAAAATTGGAATAACGTAGTAGAGAGTGTGTGGTGGAAGAAAAGGAGTAAATGAGAGAAAAATAAATGAAAGGCGTTGAGATTTGTTTGGTATGTGAAAAGGATGTAAGCTAGTCCGTTGGTTAAACGGATGTATTGTGGTGAGTGTCGATCGAACCGACCGGCTGGTGAGACGCAAGAAAAGTAGATTGAGTCCAGAAGTAATGCGCTGGAGGAGAGAAATGTGAGGTTGACAGAGGCGAGAAGAAAGGGACATAATAGGAAGTGGAATGCAGGTTGTTTTTGTGAGGGGTATTTGATTGTACATACACCTGGCCAAGGGAGATGAACCCACATTGACGAGACTGCCATAGTGAGCGGTCCGCGTGGTCCGTGAAGCTCTAAGGATTTTCTGACTACGATGGCTCTCACAAAAAATGTATAAAGGCTCCAGCAGTAAGGTGAGCTTTCTATTAGTCGAACTTGTTTCATATTCTTACTACTACTTTCAGTTCCGGTGCATGTTACCGCACCTTACCCCCAGTCTAGGGAAAGAAGGTGGGGATGACTATGATGATTATATATAATATATATACTATACTATATATATATATATATATAAATTATATATAATTTATATATATAATATATATAATCATATATATATATATAATATATATATATTAATATATATATATATATAATAAATATGCATAGTTTTATAAAGTACTTGTACTCTGTACTTGTATGATACCATGACTATGTACTGCTACTTGTACTTGAACATAATTGTAGAGTACTCTTGTACTTCTGTACTTCGTACTTTGAAAACAATCTAGTACTATGTACTATTACTTGTACTTGACAAAATGTACTTGACCCCAACCTTGATATTATATTATATATATATATATAATATAAATATATATAATTATATATATATATATATATATATATAATATAAATATATATATATAATATATATATATGATATCATATATATATAATATATATATACTATAGAGAGAGAGCAGAGAGAGAGAGAGAGAGAGAGAAGAAGAGAGAGGAGAGGAGAGAGAGAGAGAGAGACAAGGAGAAGAGAGAAGAGAGAGAAGGAGAGAGACGAGAGAGAGAGAGAGAAAATAAAGCAAGAGGAGAGAGAGAGAGAGACGAGAGAGAGAGAGAGAAACAGAGAAGATGAGAAGAGAGAGAGAGAGAGAGAGAGAGAGAGAGAGAGATGCGATCGAGAGAGAGAGAGAGAGAGAGAGAGAGAGAGAGAGAGAGAGAGAAGGGAGAGAGAGAGAGAGAGAGAGAGAGAGAGAGAGAGAGAGAGAGAGAGAGAGAGAGATAGATGCTATCTTTTTTTTTTTAAATTTTTTTGAAACGTATTTCGTGTTTATTTCAAAAAAAAAAAAAAAAATAATAATTCTGGTCGGAATTTGATGAAACAAACACCTAAATCTGCAATAAAATTTAAAATCAGTTCAGTAAGAAGAAAGTTATCCCCATTTCCGGTTTTTGACAAAAAAAATCATCATTTAGGACAAAATAAAAATTTCAGCCAGATCACCATGAATCGTGCGCCATGCATTTTCACTTTTAAAACAGATTTAGGATGATTGAGTCAGATCTCTAATTTGGTGCATGATTCATCATGATCCGGATGAAAGTTATTTTCTGTCACTAAATTGATTTTTGTACTGATCGAGTTTTCGCAATCAGAACTATCAGATATGACCGCTTAATCGACCTCACTATTTTAGTTATGTCAAGCGCTGCACCATTCGACTTACAATATATATATATAAACTATATTAATTATTCTATAGATATATATTTAATATATATAGAAATATATATAACATATCTAATATTAAAATAACATATATATAATATATTACATATAGTATATATGATATATATTATATAATATAGTATATATATTAGATTAATATATATATATATATATATATAATATATTATATAAATATATGTAAAATGTAGTGTAGGCTTCCTAAATAATAATGATATATCATATATATATATATATAATACTAAATATATATATATATATATATATATAATATATATATACTATATATATATATATATATATATGTATATATTATATATATTATAACAGTTTTTAGTACAACCATGTTTTATCTCTGATATGCTTATATGGCTGAGGGGCGCTAGATCTACGTTAACTGTGTGCGATTATTCTAAGCAAATAGTATGAATGCCACTACATCATGTCTAACTACACAGAAGACTGCGGTCATTCTTCGTATTTAATAACATTACACGGTTAACTAGCAGTACTATGGATGAACGTACCGCACTACTCGAGTCCGAGTCATGTCTACACTTTTCTACGCACATCTACAATTTGTATTCCATTGATACGTACAGATAGTACGCCATCTACAGTATCAAAATTGTATGCATCTAACGACGGGCTCGAGTCTAATATAACTAAAGCAGCATACTACGTCGGTCTATATATCAAGTTGTATATTTATACTCTTTATGGTTAGTGGATGTGATTATATATTATAATTATTAATAGTATATCAACATATTAATCGTCGGAAACTATTCTGTAACGGCACGAGCAATCTTTACTAGCTAACTTGTTACTTCAATTAATACGACCCTCAGCGCCTGCGCGAGACTCTCATCCTTAGACCGAAGCCGTCTTAATATATAGTCGTATGACCCATGCAGTCGTCATCACGTGTCCTCCATTCTATCTTATCTCTTCAATATATAGAATATCAAATATGGCTTCTCTAACTTGACTACTAGTACTTAACGAATTTGAATGAGATAGGTGTGATATCTCCCAAATATTCCGTCATATTATAATCTTGCTGCTTCTGCCGTTGGTCATTAACAATTAAGCTAGCTGACTTTACTGCATTTCACCAATTACCTTGGTGATATGACTAAGACGATGGAGCTGTACGGAGAATACCTTATCCTCCGTGTAAATTCGTGAGCAAGTCACACTCAAATCCAGTCAGTAGTCACCGCTTATGGTTATGTTGCCAATACAGTACTTTGGAACCGTATGGCGACCCTATATCACATCCGCCTTAGAGTATCAAATGACATTGGAGAGAACCTGATAATCTCCTCTCTCGAGAGGTTATCTACTTATCGGTTCACTCGTAGCACTATCCTCACAAGCCCTCACGCTGTTTGGTTGCGCTTCAGCTCTAGGAATATGCTTATAAATCGTGGGCAAGTGCACAATTCTGATCATGCCTGTAGATCTCATCACGCTTACGCACTTACAGGTCCTTATATCATGCTACGACAGACTTCAGGTCGCTTATCATTTGAATATGGCATGGCTACAGTGATACAATATGCTAATACACATTGGATCTTATCATTATTTCGCTCCACCGCTACATTCTTTAGCTAGAATACATCGATATGTTCTTTCGGTTAAGCTTAAGTTATCTGTCGAGGAGTTTAATGCTCCCCACGCACGATTCTTAGGAGCCCACTTCGGTTCTGTATAGCTGTGAATTCGGTTACTCCAGCATAATAGCTTAACCCGCAGTTGGCGAAGTGTGTCTGGGAAGGTCCCGACCGGCTGGTGAGGACGAAGAAAATAGTTGACGATTGAGTCAGTAAGCAGAATTGTTTAAAGCTGAGAGAAATTGTTGAGTGTGGGGTTGGGCCACCCTATCGTCGCCTCGATTTTCGCTCTTTCATATTGTGACTTACAACACGCCATCGGTACTTCATATCGAGTACTCTTCAGCAGAGCAACTGGTCCTGCTTAGTTAACAGCGCCGTCTAGTCCTCTGCACTTATGCTTGAACAGTTATAATTAACTTTAATTTCGCAGATTACGCTCCAAACTCCGTGAATGGTGCGTCTACGCGCCTCCTAATCATTCACGATACTTGTTTACGCATTCGATTGGTGGGTCTCCCACGCTGATATCATTACTATTTGGCGTGGCCATCCCGCCTATACTGATTCATCGAGGCACGTCTGTCTCTTCTAGTGATAGCCTCAGATAGGTCTATTGACATGTCTGAGGTGTACGTATTCGATAAAGCGAATCATCAAATTTGTTGTTACGAGTTTGAATGTCTGTAGCAACAGATGTGGGCTTACCGGGCTACGCTCCTGAAAGTCGCCCCAAATCATCCCTTGACACTTCAATCACATGGCACCCCTTAGATGATACGAGCAGCCGCACAAGCCTACGCCTTGCAAATATGCGGCTTTTTTCATGATTCCTGAGGGTTCAGTTACGTTATTTATTACCATCTGTAGGCCTTTATGCGCAGAAACGCTCAGTCAGACTGAGTCCCCCGGCCGCATTCCACATGACTCATTGCATTAACAGCCGATCACTTATATAAGGTATTGATCGAAAGGATTTAGCACCTTCTAACCGCATGGGGTATCGAACTCGGAAGTTAGTCTATTTAGAACATTTCTACAAGACAGTCACATTGTGCCATATATGCTTTAAAGCCTTCTCATACCACCGTGAGTCTCCACGTCACAGCTCAAACATAGCACATCCGCCTCTTCGAAAGTCCGCCGCAATTACCCTTCCTCCGCTACTCCTTGTACAAGCAAGAAGAACCACCGAACCACAGTATCTAGCTCCTAGTATCCGTTCTGGAGCAGTTCTTCACCCACTATAAGCACTGTGACCTAAATCCGGTGATTCCATCACACTCTACCATCGCTGTAATTCATGTGATCTTCTCTAGTTTTCGCCCCATATCGAAGAGTCACTCACGTTAGGGGAGTACACCCTGATTCTGTACATTGTGTGACAGAACATCTTTCCGAGACTCTTTAAGCACACTTTCGCTCCTAAACTATAAGAGGATCCTCATACAATGTTGCCTCACGTCTCTCATATCCAGAGTATGCTTAGGACTACGAGCCTCTCACAGCTGTTCTGACCTCTTCCCTGTACCTCATATCTTTCACCACCAATATATTAGTATCGACCTTCATTCATCGTGACGATGATCTGATATTCTACATCGATTTCTATCTACTCCACGAACACACCTCTTCCAGCGCATGAAGATCGGCCTGGCACTCCGACTCGACGCTCCTGAGACTTATATAAGATGATTACTGAAAGCACAGTTCTCTAGCGAGACGGGACTGCTTGTGAAGTATGGCGATCAAGAGCTTCGATGTCACAGCCCTCGACAGTTTGCAAATCCCTCACACCACACAATCCATATCCTTAATTCTCAACTAGCAATACCTTTACCATCCCAAGTAATATTATCTTATTGGTATACCTTGATAGGCTGTTGATCAGTCTCTGTCCAACGTGACATATTCCGACCTCCGGGATTCTTACCATCACATTCGTCCAAATTAATCGGTCCTATAGACCCTTTCTGCTCTGTTATTAAGTGTTCCTGGAAGCCCTGTAATCTTTTAGGTCCTGGCTGACTGCTCATCTGGGACGACGTGCAAACTTTTGTCCGATGCGGTCGCGGATCGCTATCTGAGAACGTCGTGGCTGGCTCCTTGAACTCGTGTGCTTGTGTATATTCGGAAAACGAACACTACTAACACGCAACACGAGTAGTGCATAAGTCGCGCTACTAGAGATTAATCTTCACGTATGTCCCCGAGAAATGAATAGTGTACATTCTATTCGATTATTCCTCCTCTTATCTTCCATCTTAACAAGTACGTCTGCTTGAATCTATCTTCTCATGCAGTCGCTATGAGCGATATGACCACCATCTGGTACCATTGCGATCATTAGTCTATGTTGATTCGTATCTTGCTGTCACCCAATTCTTGGGGAACAATATAAGGGAAGGTGTAAGAAGATAAATATATATAATATATAGATATATATATATATATATATATATATACTATATATAATATATATATAATATATATAATACATAGATATCACATCGAATACACTTATTACACTTAGTACTGCGCATCGAGACTTTAGGCTATGTGAGATATGCCAGATACAGAAGACGATCGAGTTCTTCGAACTCTTCGACAGACGATAGGCGTGAAAATGCTCGTCATCAGTAACAAGCGACATAAGTACGAACTCCCCTTCACTCCCATACCTCACTCACCCCTTCATCCAATCACTGCCTCCACCCAATACAACCCCCCCATCCCCCCCCCCCCCCCCCCACTTAGGGTTAGATTTGCACATAGATTCATTTCTAAGCGGCATCGCATTATTTTGTTATAGCCTGGCGGGTTATTTCATTGCGTCTAGCAGACATGATATACATAGCGCTCTCTTAGACGAAGCGCCGTGCTATATCAAATTCACCGCGATCTCAATGACTCGCCCTAACCTACTGCCCTGATTAAAGACGCGGTTATAATTGAGAGTCGCTATATGCATCTCATCGCTTCGTCCCCATCGTGCTCGGTCTCCTATATAGATACCTGCCGGTTTCCTGTTCCTCCCCACCGGATTGAGAGTCAATTCAATCGTATACAAACCCGTTCACCTCGACACTACATGCGATTCGGAATGACCTACTTTCCCGCAGCGTACCGACAACCACTGAGCGTCCTGAGCAACTACTTTGTTGTCCATTGTTCATGTATTACTATAACTCTCATCGCTAGCCTGCATACTGTACTGCTCAATATGTGTTCACTTTGGTTAAGCATCTGTGTTCTTATATCTTAGTTGCTCCTTTATTCCGTAGCGTTCTGTCATTAATCGAGACCTTTCGTATGTGCTTCACTTTTACCATACAGATCTCCTAAACCACTGAACATCAGTATCAAGCCACTGTTATCATTTCTACATCATCTCATCCTACATGTTACTGCCCTTTTTCGTATTTTAAGCGAGCGCCACGTGTCTGCTTGAACTAATCCCACACCTCAGTTATGTAAACGTGCTCCTTACCTAAAATGGCCCTATTATCAGAGACGTTTCATGTCTCATCTTGGGGTACAAGTCTACACTAAGTATACTTCTTAAACTGCTTAGATCAATTATGGGATTCTGCTCGACGCGTTCATACCCTGGTCTCTATCACCTTAGCGTTTTGTGCTGTGGTTATGACCTGAGCTTAGACAAATGCACTGATCTGACTGCTGATGATCTACGCTTATGTAGTGTCGACACGCAGCTCCTACCCTCTAGTGGCAAGCCGTCGTCTGTCAACCATTCGTGCTTCTAATCACGTGCTCTATCCCGAGTATACTACTACACCTCAAGACATATGACTGCACGGCGCGGATAATTCCATCTGGTAATTCAACTTAAGTACTGCTTGACCTGTACTAAG
This sequence comes from Trachelipus rathkii, assembly GCA_015478945.1. Taxonomy (NCBI): domain Eukaryota; kingdom Metazoa; phylum Arthropoda; class Malacostraca; order Isopoda; family Trachelipodidae; genus Trachelipus; species Trachelipus rathkii. The sequence goes on along the minus strand of JABUQX010047515.1, from coordinate 88,595 downwards.
CCTCATCTACGATATCCACCGTTACCTGCTCCCGTATCGTTGTTACAGCTTTCACTGTAGATCACATCCATAGCATCTCGCAATCTTATTTCGTCCGTCCCACTTACGCCTATGTTTCTCCACAGTCTCCTCTTCCCCAATGCTTCCTAATTTTGTAGCATACTCTACACGCTATTATTATCATCGTGCAGATCCTTACGATCCACTCTTGGCTATATCCCAGAATATCGCTATCTACTGAGGATCTGCAAAAATCTCAGCTTACCTACTAAGTACGAAGCCGCATCGACAGAGACTAGAACGTTCATGTAACACTCGTCTACTTAGCCTCATTCTATTCTCTCATACAGATCGAGCGCGTAATATGAGTGATCGTCTATTATGTGCTCTTGATCGAATACTCAATGTCATCTATGCAACAACCACCGTCTAATATTACCATCTCTCATAGTAAGCCTTATTATTTCTCTACTGTATTCGTCATCATCTACTATATATCCCAGTCATCGCGCAATTGAATCCTTGGTTGTGATCTTCGAATAGGCGGTTTCGGGTTAGCAACTTTTCCATACACGAGATTCACCATTCCCATGCATGACCCGAAATTAGTGTCACCATCTCTATGATCGGTCATCTCTGCGCACCTTGTCTCATACATAGCGCATCCATAACTAGTCTCAGGCCAGTCACTTCCGATACCGCTGTCCATTTGATATTATGCTTACGACGATCCGAATATCATAGCGATAGATGGATATATTTGAACCTCCAAGTCTCTTATCCGCCATCTAAGGACTCTCACTGTATGTCGCCCTTGCCGACCACCTCTTGCTTCTCCATCATTCGTACCTCGACGTCCATCTCCGTGCTGTCACTCCTCTGTCTTCTTAAGTAAATAAAACTCCAGCCTAGACCTAATTATCACCTCAATATCTGCATACTAGATGTTCTTTTATACTTATAAAGAAGTCTGAATGATTATATCGGTTTTTAAATATTAGAAGCTATAGTATATAGACAGTACGTCGACCTACTCAATTTATGCTGTCGATAATAAAGACTAATATCAATCGTTCGTAATATTTATACACAATGCATATTGACATCTTTTTCGATTCTTCTCATCCTGATAACGTCACACCTCGATGCTTGTAATATTACGTACTTTTCACACCTCCCATAAAGATCGGCGATATCAGAATAATTGATATCCTAATATGCTTCTCGCGATCTCTTTATCACTAGAGTATATTCTCATCTTGAATAGTTATTGAGTTTATGCATCTCTTCTCGTTAACAAACAAGATGTCTTGAAATATCAGTATTATCAAGAACTGCCATATTGAATATGCCTGATTTCTCTGCTATATTCTACCATGAACTCGATACAAATCACTATTTATATTTCTAGTATACATGTACTACAATACAATATATCGCTATTTAATATATAAAATGTTCTGTTAGTTATTTCTCCTCGTTATTCTTAAAAAATTGTAAAAAATACTTAGAATTAGATTTACGAAAACTGTCATCTGCAGCCCTATTAACCTTTCTTTCTCGCGACTCTACACGACGATACTTAATTAATATTATCCTAAAAGCATTCTTATTTGATCCGTAATTCTTCCCTGCTAATGCCAGAGATCTTCTTACAACCACCTAACGTTAACGTCTATGTCTGGGTCCATACCAATTTCCGTGAACTGCAACGATTCACGCACGCGTTATATGGTCTAAGCCGTTCCCCTGATCTTACCGTTTTGATATTTATCGGAGCCACTGCTCTGTTAGCAACTTCTGTTCTCTTCATTACACGAACGACTCTGCAATTAGCTTCACCTTAAGCTGACTAGTGCACGAAGTCTTCTTCCTAGCAATGTCTAGTTATCTCTTCGACGAGTTTAGTACGTTATAATTTGACTTGAGTTTCGCCCGCCTAAGTAATCTATAACGCATCTTTACGGTCTTCATCTGCAATTCCTACGTTGTGAATAAGACTGAATAGTGTTATGTTCTAATTTACCCACAGTGCGGCATAGAGCAATGCACTAGTTACTTATCTTACAAATCGGCACAAGCATCCACTTTGATGATCCTATCTCTCAGATCCGTCATTGAAATCGTTTCATACTTTTTCCCGCACTTTACATTGATCCGATGAGTTCCGTATACCTCCTACTGATAAGTTATACCACTCATGTACTGCCCTAAGACTAGCCCATATTTGTAGATGCATGCGCAGCACTTTGCCTAAAATGTCTATGTATTTTATGTCTTCTGCAATGACCTGTGCATATCATCGGCTTTTATCTAAGTTCCACTTTCTCATCTCCATTCTCACGCGGTATCTAAGCTTAAACAAAGAATACGACTCTTGTCATTCCTCCATATCTGAGTTCGAGCCATATCTCTCCACTAATAATATATTGTGATCTTGGTGACAACTACGTCCGCCCTTTTACATTGAATCTTTACTTACTTCAACAATCTGTACCTTCAGGCTCCCGAGGGCCAAGCGCTATGGAACACTATATCTAGTCCTACTTGTCTCGATCGCCTTCAGTCTCTTCAAGGATCGAACTACTGTCCTGACTAAGCGTCACTACTGGCCGTTGTTCTCTCTTCGTTACTCTAGATCCGAGTATCAGTTCTGAATGAGGTCCTCTTTGATGCTTTATGATGAAAGACCATCCTCTCCTTTAAACAACATCTTTCCGATAAAACATTCTTTTCATCAACTGGTTCGTCAGTTTTATTTTCCACATCCTTTCCAATCGTCAATTTCTTTGACATACTCAATATTTTGAGCAGAATCTTTAACATATATCTTCATCCGGATGATCGTAGTATACTGCATCGTCATTTTCAATTATCTAAACGATTTTTGCGTTCATCACAACTTCTATTCACGCGAATTCTTAAATCCGCTTCTTCGTGGCATCCTTTTCCTTACTGCTATTGGTTACGGACCAACCTTTGTGTTCTTGCTGATCTCACGCTTTATCTCTGCTTCCAACGTACCTAAAATGTCTGACTTTCTTCACTTGGTCTTCATGTTACTTCTCTAGTCTTAAAACTCGACTGGCGTCATCGGAATGACCTATATATCCAGTCTTCCTTGTTGTTCCTTAAGATGTCATAGTACATTCATATAGTTCCAAGTTTGAATATCGACAGACAGCACTAACTCCATATGGAATATATATTAGACTTTCGAAGATTTGAATGGCTGATCTATAATGTTGCATAGATGCATCCGATATTAATGAAAGTCCTGCTCCAAGCTGTCCGGTTAATTGTACGCCATTGCGATACCATTCACCTCGCCTGCCAATTCGCGACGCTATTCTGTACCTATTATTGAATGTTAGTCGCTTCAGCAATTTCTTTTTACAAACACTTCCGTTAGTGTCTAACATCACCGCACCTACTTATTGAATAAGTCGACCTATTGCACGGTTTAACTCCTATATATGCTTTCATCTTTGGATCAGTAGCTCATCACATGGGGCCCCACCCTTGAGATTAAGAATCCTTCATTACTGTATAACTTGCGGAGCTTGCAGAGTGCTTCTACTCTTCATTAAGATTCTAAACTTACATCAGATTCGTTCCAACTCCAACAACTTCTGTTTGAATCAAGTGTCTTGGTTCATTTTCGTTCCCAAATCTTGAAGTCCATCTAGCTCTTTTAAGTAATCGTTGACCGAATTAGGAGCAGTGTTCGTTGACCCATCGTTGATGCTTCCCTTCCTGACTCTCGAAGTCTCAAGATTCTTGATTCACTTCAAAACCACTTTTCAGCAAACTTCTCAAAGTCTTGACGGCCTCATCAAAATCTGAATCGACTTCCATACCAGTTTTGGTTCTTATTCCTTTATCCTAATTCGGAACAAGGGAAGGGCTTCTCTCTAACAACCTTCCTTTACTTCCATAGATTACACATCCAAGCAAAAGTTCAACCACATTCTACAGCCTCTCTCCGAATATTTTCTAGTCCTCTGTACTGATTTCTACGCACGTCTTCTTTTATTTCTTTCAAACTCTTACGAGTCAATTTTCAAGATTATCACGTGTATCTTCGATTTTGGTTCGTCTCTCCCGTTAAATTATTCTAATTCGGGTCCCAACGCTACCGATTCAGCTTTTCTCTCGACTGTGCAGTCCGGTGATTTTGCTCCCTTTATATTTCCAATTATAAGGTCGCATATCGCGTCAGGAAGACACAGCGCTTCAACTTCCCCTTCATAGTACGGAGTGTTAACGTAAATTCTGGCGTATGGCGCTTCTCTGATCGTATTATCAGCGAGGAGCAAATTCCCCTTCTTGCCGTTTAGTTGCCCCGGGTGTACATATTCCTGTTTCACGAGTACACCACTACACTCGGTATCGCGTAATGTTTGTAATGAATAACCGTTAACCGTTCCTTTCGTTATTGGCATGTTATTTCCTTTTTTCCCTATGATATCGCCGCAAGCCATTCTTACAATCGGTATTAACGTTCCATTTTTTAATTCTAGAGTTTCCCCTTCTATACTTTCTCTAATTTCTTGCTCCGACGAGTGGTCGTCCACATTCGTGATTATACAAGCGGCGGCTTCTGTACCCTTGTATTTACCTCGCGCGTGGGTGTCCCCTTGATTAAACTTACGCTCGGCGTATCTAACGCCCCAATTCCTGTCTCGGTCCTTTCCTCCATCGCGGATCGGTAGTGGTTCCATTTTCTTCGGCAACCTCTTCAGAGTCCTCGGCGGTGTCAACAAAATCTGACTCGACTTCATTGTATTCTAATCGTTCCTTTTCTGATTCGGAACATGGAAAGTTTCTCTCTGACATCCTTTCCCTATTCTATAGGAGATGCATCATCCAGTAAAAATTCAATATGCTGCGATCATCCTTCTCTTTTTTCGCACTCCGTCTCTTTTCTCTTTTTCAAAGGGCTTTTTCTTTTCGCCATCTCGGCCCAGCAGCTCTTTCTTTGCTATTAAAAACACTCTGGCCCTTTGACCTTTCAACTAACTCTCCGCACATAGCTTCTAACATATAACAGCTATAATCCATTTTTTTTGAAGTTTCTCAAGAGTTTATTATACAAACGCTTCCAAGTCACGACGTGAATTCGTAGAAGATCCATTCATAATTTTCGCTTGAAATTCCAGTGTATTCATGATTACAATCACAAAAACAAAACATGCCCCCAATTTAAGTCTTTGCTTCTCTTCTGACCAATTATGTCACAATAAATACGCCCCTGGTACCTTCGTGGTCCACCTACAGACGAGTAACTTCTTTTGAAGCAGTTGTCGAGGGTTGTGACACTTCCCAGTCGATCACTGCTTTATTCCCTCTGGCCCGTATTCTGTCCTTCCTGAATCCCCGTCCAAGTCGTTTGAGCCGTTCGTATAGAGGCTTCCTTACTTGTCTTCTTAATCTTCCTTCTGAGCTTCCTTTAGTCCTCAAGCTTTTCGGGAGTCTTCTCTCAGCGTTCTCTGTTCTATCCTCCTTCCCTTGCAGTCTTCAGTAAATCCAAAGTTGTACCAGGAAGGTTTGCAGTAATGAAATGAGAATAACTAACCTTAACCTTTTAATCCACGTCAAAGAGTCCAGATATAAAGAGCGGCGAACAAGGAATGAACAATTATATGTATAATGCTCGCTCTTTTTTATACCATTCTTTCTTAAAGCGCTTACTTATAAATTATATATAAAATATTATTTACAATTCGTAAAATTATTCCAAATAATTTATTACCAATATTAATATTACTCTTAAAATTATTCTAAATAATTTTACAACTCTAAACCTTATTGAATTACATCGAATAAAATTTTCTATTCCTAAAAAATGATAAAAAATTACTGAATTTTAATTACGAACAAGCAATCCTCACACAAGTACTCACCTAACAGCATTCTCTATATGATGCGTAATGCTGCATTACCTTTTTATGCCATCTCTAGATTCAATCTGTCGCATAATAGGCTTATATATATATATATTATCATATATATATATATATATTATATATATAGATACTATATATATATATATATATATATATATATGATATATATATATATATACATATTAT
>JABUQX010047515.1:62500-75000 GCA_015478945.1 Trachelipus rathkii | reverse complement strand
ATGTTTAAGAAATATCAGAAAATTCCTTACTTTCCTAAAGAAAAAAAATTGCTAATTTAGAAGCGAAAATAAATAGGTAAATGACGAATATAATAGACTTATATATAAGTATATATATATATAATAATATATATATATAGCATATATATATATATTCATCAACTTGTCCTTGGGTTACCAGGACTTGGGGGCAGGGAGTGCACAAACATTACGCCAGGAAAATCCGGAGGCATGGGCATGAGCATTTTGCAGAAGGCATAAATTAGGAAGCGGGACCCCAACCCAGCTACCATAATATTATAATAATATATATATAATATATATAATATATAATATATATATAATATATATATTTAATATATATATATAATATATTATATAATTTCCTTCACTACGTTAAGTGATACTATGTTGCTATTGCATCTTTATTTATATTTATATGAAACAGTGTAAACAGGTTCAGTAATTTTAAATATAATAATACATTTACTTAATTAACATTGAAATTATTAAACATTTCCTTTTATTAAAAATCTTTATACCACAAATTACTTGATTAAATGTAGTGACTTGAAATGAACCTTTTATTAACTGAAGTGTTAACTGCAGTAATTAGTCACCTTTGAAACATTTTCTTTTTATTCATCTTTAGATATTATTATTATATTTATACTCAAACAACATCTATACCAACTAAACAAACCTACAATAATGATGAATGGAAAAAACTGTCAGAAGAAACGGGTTTTGTTGTTTTAAGATGTAGGACTGCTTTTGGCTTTTACGATTTGTTTGAAGTTGCTTGAAGAATATGTTGCTCTTGATAATTGGTTCAAGTCCAGTATTATATTTCTTTAATTTTTCTTCTTTATATTATTTCAGCTCATGCAGAGTCTGTTTATTTGTTTCTTCAGATGTTCCTTTACTTTGTAATTGCTCGAAAATGTTCAATAACTTCATTTTTGTAGTATCCTCATTATTATTTGTATTTCTTTTTTGCCTTCTTTAGTTGTAATCCCTATGTGGAGAACCCATGATAAATTGATTGCCTCTCTTGTCTTATCTTTTTGTAAGCTATCTTTTATCTTTTCTATAGTTTGGTGCAGGGTTATTGATTTTTTTGATTTTTTAAGAAAAAAATCAATTTTTGATTTTTTTGATTTTTTTTTTTTTTTTCAGATTCGTGACGTCACGCGAAATATAATTTGTAAACAAACTTTTTTAAAGTTAAACTAAATATAGTATTATTTTTTAATGATTCATTCATTCTATATAAATCAAAATGGAAAATCCGGAAGGTTAAGTAACTGTGAAATAAAAAAAAAATTGTGTTTATTCTAAATTTTACTTTGGTTAGCCATAAACATTCATAAAATAGGACCTAGGCCTAGGCCTATTATACGACATTATACAAAAACAATATATATAATTAGTCCGCATCTGGCATTACTTTTCAATTTTTAAATTTTTAATCCTAGGTCTTAGCTCTAGGTTTCAAAATCTTACAATAGGGCCTATAGTCTATGACACAATGAAACAGCAACACTAAAGAGTGTTACGGACTTATGGATTACAATGCCAATAGGTTGTTGAAAATTGAAAGAAATATATTAAAAACTCATAATATATATAGTTTTGTTTCATTTTTTTATTTCTATTGAAGTTAAATCACTTAAATATATATATATATATATATATATATATATATATATATATATATATATATATATATATATATATATATATATATATATACTATATATATATATATATATATATATATATTATATATATATATATATATATATTATATAATACTATTATATTATATATATATTATAATAAATATATTGATTATATATATATAATAATATATGTATTATGTTTATATATATTATTATATAATAATATATATTATAATTTATAACAATATTCTTTATATATATATTTACATTATATTATTATTGTATATTAAAATATATATCATATAGTATAGTATATATATATATATATATATATATATATAAACAAAAAAATATAAAAAATAATAAAATAATGATTTTTTATAAAAAAAATCAAGTAAAAAAAATCAGTTGATTTTTTTTATTTGATTTTTTTCGTGCCATCCCTGGCTTGGTGCATTTGGGGATAAATGTCATATTTCACATTACATAACATAGTAGTTCCTGAAAACTTTGTTTTTAATAATAATAATAATAATACCAAACTTAACTTATCTATCTATCTATCTATCTATCTATCTATCTATCTATCTATCTATCTATCTATCTATCTATCTATCTATCTATCTATCTATCTATCTATCTATCTATCTATCTATCTATCTATCTATCTATCTATCTTTATTATTTATTTAACGTCTCCCAGGGCAGGTAGGGTTTCCGTCCTGTCAGTTGGACCAGCATCTTCTTCATTATGGCTCGGAAACTCTTGATCCTAGAGCACTATAGGAAAATATTTCTCGAGCACAATTGTTTCCGACGCAAGTCCTTGAGTTAAACATTCTCAGATAGGGTATTCGCCCTTTCAGTAGAACTAGCATCTTCTTCCATTAGGCATTTAAACTCGTTCTTCCAGAGCTCTCCAGAGGATCGTGCTTCTAGGTGCGTAAGAATCCAACGCTGGTTCAAGAGTGATTCAAGTAAAAAGGAAAGGACCGGGTTGCTAGTCCAGTAGCTCTATAACCATGCGAACAACAAAATCTTCATTTGTCCTGACCGCGACGAAGCATCCAATCTTCATTGAACACAAATCATTAAAACTGACTTCCGAATATATATTATATATATATGTATATGTATAGGTATATATATATTAATAGATATAATAACATAAAATATATTATCATACTACCATATAATATTCATTAATACAATATATATATATATTATATATTATATATATATATATATATATATATACTGTATATGTAATTTGTGATGTCTCGGCTGTTTAACATTCACAAAATTTTAAAGAACCATGTCAACAAACAGACTGTTTGAAAGATATGCGATTGGTTCACATCGGGTTGAGGTAACTTGACTCTGATTTCCTTCCTTTGATTGTTTATATTATTGGTAAAATGTGATACCTAGTTTTTATCTTGGTCCCAAACCTTACTCTCAAAACCAAGTCAGAGAACTTTGAACGAAAGTTCAACTACAAACGGCATCTAGAAAGAGGCAAACATATTTAAAATATTGGCAATAATAATAATAATAATAATAATAATAATAATAATAATAATAATAATAATAATAATAATAATAATAATAATAATAATAATAATAATAATAATAATAATAATAATAATAATATTTATTAGTTATTATTTCTCAAAAACCACCAATTTTTCGGATGATTATTCAGAGTTAATATTTGTTTTTTCATTTTATTTAACAATAATAGCTTAATAGTTTCATTTATTATAACTGATATTATATATATATATATATATATATATGTATTAAAAGATAAAACAAGGTATGTTTATTCCTTGTTAAATTTGTTAATATGTAAATAAGATTTTTTGATCATAGTGTTTAATCATAGTGTTTTAGAAATTAGTAAAATTTATATTATATATTAAATATAAAAAATTTTGATCTTCAGGGGGGGGAAGTTGTAGTAGATTGACATTGTTTGAAAATTATTTTTGATAACCAACTAGATTTGAAAAGATCGAAAATCATTCTTAAGATGGTTATTAAGTTAGTTGCTGGTAGAATCGGAATATTAAGTTTGAATTGTTAAAAAAGAATCGGAAAATTTAAGTTAGTTTTTGAGGAGGTTCTGGAGAGTTTTTAAGTTGAAAAAATAATCTTGATTTTGTTAAGAGTTTTGGAAGAGTTAAAAAAAAGATTTGTTGATTTTTCAAGAAATTTGAATTGGATAAAAGTTTGAATATTTTAGTTTTTGAAAAAGGACTTTGAGTTTAAGTTTAGTAGTCTTAAGAATTTTGAAAAGTTTAAAGAAGGAATTTGGAATTTTTGCTCGTTTAATAAGTGAAATTTGTTTTAGTAGTTAGTAGTTGTGAGATTTATTTTTGAACCTTTTCGGAAAATTTAAAATGGTCATTCTGCAAAGTTAGTTTTTCCTCGATTAGATTGTAGTTTGGATTTTTCGAATCATGAGTTGTTTGTTTTGACTTTCGGCATTATCAGTTTTGAATTTAGCAAAGATTGGAAGCCTTAATATTTGTAGTTGAAATTTGATAAGTAATCTGGGATTTTTCATTTATTTAGCAGTGCTTTGGTTGCAGAAAATTTGAATAGTTTATTGGCAACGGATTGAAATCAGACTATCAAAAAAGAAGCTACAATTTGACACTGAAGAAAATTCATGACTCTGGAAATTATTGAACTACGAGAATTATATCAGCATTATATCAGGAATTAGTTTTTCATATATGGATTGATTGACAGTAGTAGGTTACTGAAGACTACGTAACCACAAATGATGTATAACCAGATATAGAAACAAAAGTTAAGTTATTGTAGTAATAAAAATATTATTATTATTATTATTATTATTATTATTATTATTATTATTATTATTATTATTATTATTATTATTATTATTATTATTATTATTATTATTATTATTATTATTATTATTATTATTATTATTATTATTATTATTCCTATTTATTTGTAAATAAATATTTAACGTGTTTATAAATATAACCAAAATGACGAGTCTTTATATTACCTAATGAACAAGGGTCGAATTATTAGTTGAGAAAAAAGGAAAAATAAAAGTCTTAAAAAAAAAAAAGTTTTCTTTGAAATAAATAAATCGAAATAAAGTTTACAGTTTGTCTCTGTTGTGTCAGGAACAATCGGCAACAAAAAAAGTTGGGAGGTCCCACCAGAGACCCTTTTCTGTGGTAGTGATTGTTGTTTTGGCCAAAAATTAAGGCGTAATTAGGTATAAAAATACGAGTCGAGTGTACAAATAAAAATATGCATTAATAAATTATATGATTGAAAATTTTGAAAGCATTTCTAGGACTTAGTCAAAATATAAATAATAATTTAAAATATAATTAAAAATATTAATGGAAAAATTGTTTTGTACTGTGAAAAATTATATAATATATATATATATATATATTATATTATATATATTATTATATATTACTATATTATATATATATATATAATATATAATATAGGGATATTTCGATTTTTGGGTTTTGTCTAAAATAAAGTTTTCTCTTTTTTTTCATATGATGAGTACCGTGGAGAAACTGGAGGCTCATGGTGGATGGCCAAAGGAAGATGACCCTGGTGAAGAAGAGATGCCTGATAATTTACAAAAATATATTGATGCCTTACCGGAGGAGGGAAGGAAAGAATGTGTGGAAGGAAAAATATCCTTAAATACACTAAGTTTGATTTTTAGCATGAAAGCTAAAGCAGAAAAAGTAGTAGGTAGACGTTCACAACTTCCACCATTGGTGGGTTCACCTGGAGTAAGTATGGAAAAAAATGAGCCTGAAATACCGGCTTGTGTTGCAATGACAACAGAGAGTATAGTAACAACTATGAATAATTTTCCTGTAATGAGTACCATCCCAATGGTAACAATCCCTCAGGTCCCCCCTATGCTTTCGAACACGTCTAATGCACCACACCAAGCTAATTTTTCTTATCATAACCCTTCTTTTATTAACACTGCCGCTCAAAATTTAACCCCAACAGTTTCCCCCATGACCATTATTTCCGGAAAATATGTACCCGAAATAACAGCTTTTGATGAGTGTAATTTGGAATCTCTGTCAGAATACTTTATTAGATTCGAAAATTTTTGTATGAGTAAATTTGGGGGGGAAAAACAATTGTGGTTAATTATTTTAGAGAATAAATTGAAAAATAACTTCTTGACCTACTTTAAAATGAATGGAGGTCAGACAGCTAGATATGAAATAATTAAACAACAGTTAATAAATTATTATGAAATGAGTAAAGAATTAGGAGACATACAACCGGTCACATTTTCGTCTGTGAAGTACGAGGGAGAAAATTTTCATAATTATGCCGCAAAAGTACGATTCTTGTTTGTAAAGATGTTTCCAAATGTGGACCCTGAAACTTCTATTATTTTGTATGAGAAACTGAGAGATACGTCACCAGAGAAGGTTAGAAAAAAGTTAGTAAGTAAGTATTTGGAAATGCGTAATATATTTGGAAAAACGATGACCTACACTTCAATACAACAGTACTTATTAATGATAGAAACTAGCAAAGAGTTTTCAGCGGATTCTACGCCTACTTTTTCATTTGTTGAAGAAGAAAATCAGGCAATATGCAAAATGACTAGACCAAAGGTAAATTTACCAAACAAAGAAGGGTTAAATGAAACAGAAAATAGAGAAGTAAAATGTGTTCATTGTTGTAGAGTGGGTCATGAGTCTCATAATTGTTATAAAAAATTGGGACTATGCTATAAATGTGGCTCTAATTCACATTTAATTTCCCAATGTAGTAATATTTCGTTAAAACACCAAGATAAGAGTAAATTTGAAAAGAAAGAAGTTTGTCAGTTCTGTAAAAAAGTAGGACATGCGGTTGGTCAATGTTGGTTTAGAGATAGAACTGAGAAAAGAGAAGTTTGCCAGTACTGTGACCGGGTTGGACATTCTGCCAGAGGTTGTTGGTTCATAAATCCGGAATTGAAACCTCAAAGGAATTTGGGGAAGGAATCAAAGAATAAAGAAACTAACGTTTCGGAAAACACCCAGCACCCAAGGTAAATTCTGGGGTTACTTTGGGTGTAAAGAATCAGTATATGGTACTTGAGAATGACATGAATAAAGAAAACCCCACTAAAACAATTGAAAAGAAATTTGAGGAATTACTTGAAGAAAAAAAAATTGAAGAAATGACCCCCAACAAAGAACTTGAAAATAAATTGGTTAGTTCGGAAAATAATTTCGACGTTGGTGCATTGAGAATAAACAATGATTTAAAGGAGATTGTGGAAGAACAAGTGAGTAGTGACCTGGAATGTTCTGCTATAAATTCTGGTGAATTAAAAATAGTAGTAAGTAGTAAAATGGAAAACCCGGAAGTGAAAAATTTTGTTAGCGAAGATAGTAGTGCTCTTCAGGCATTACAATGTGGAGAATTGAAAACTTTAACAGTGAATTTGTATAAAATTGAATGTATTACGCTTTTAGATAGTGGGTCAAAATTTAATTACATTAGTCGTTCTCTTTTAGATAAGATTCAGGAAACTGAGAAATTAGAGTATGAGGAATGGGTTTCTATAACATTTAGTATTGCTCATATAAAATTTACAACCGACTTTAAGATTTTAAAAACGACTCCTAGTTATGAATTGTTTTTGGGAGAGAATTTCTTTCTTAAATATAAAATAGTCATAGATGTAGGAAATGATAAATTAATTTGTCATAATGACGAGGGAACTTATTGGGAAATATATTTTCAAGACAATAAAACCAGAAGAATAATTCATGAAGTTGGATGTGTTCTTGCAGAGGATTTTGACAATAGAGAAAGATTGAAATCTGTAAAAGTTCAGATCATGGATGATTCGATAGAGGTAATAAATTATGATGAGCTTATTTGTGAACCATTGGAAGAGGATGACCTTTTTGTCCCTGGGGTGGTAAATACGAAGACTTTTCAGGTAAAATTAAATCATTTTAAAATAAAAGAAGAACTTGTAATCGGAAACCGAATAGGAACGGCCAAGACCCTTGTATTTTATGGTGAATGTGGGAACAGTTTCGATAAAGAGTGTAGTGTTTTTGTCAATGCCGGTAATGCAGAAGACCTAGATTTAAATCAAGATGAATGGGAAAAAGCGGAAAGCATTCCAAGTAATTGGACATATGAGGAATTTGAAAAGAGAGTTCATATTTCACATTTAAATAGTGCACAACAAAAAAGACTCTTAGAACTATTATGGGATCATTCAAAATTATTCACGAAAAGAGATGAAGATCTGCAACAACCATCTTCATTGACCAGATTTTCAATTGATATTCTGCCGGGAATTACTCCGGTTTATCATAAGCCACGGCATTTTAATCCTGTAGTCACTGAAGCCATTCATCAAGAAATAGAGAAGTTATTAGTTAGTGGAGTTATAGAAAAATCAAAGTCAGAGTGGAATAGTCCCCTTGTCCCCATTTTTAAGTCAGATTCTAGTTTACGTTTGGCGATAGACTATAGGTCCGTAAATAAACAGATTAGGGGAGATACTTTTCCAATTCCAAACCTTCAGGACACTATTTATAGTTTGAAAGGGACGAAGATGTTCAGTAGTATAGATCTTTGTCGAGCGTACTATCAGATGGAGATCGAAGAAGAGTCAAGAGATATTACCAGTTTTTCTGTGCCTGGATTAGGTTCTTTTAGATTTAAAAGGCTAAGTTTTGGGCTGAAAACAGCTCCAAGTTGTTTTCAACGTGAAATGGAATTGGTTTTGGAAGAATTTCTGAGTGGACAGGTAACATATGATTTGGAAAACGAGAAGAATGATCTGCTGAATAAGTCTTTGAAAAGTAAATTAACGTCTCCACCTTTAGTGCACGTGTATCTGGATGACATACTGGTATTGGCAAGAGATTTTGATACACATTTGACCATTTTGGATCGGGTATTAACTAGGTTGGAGAAAAGGGGGTTGAAAGCAAAACTACAGAAATGCACCTGGGCAGCGATGGAAATTGAGTTTTTGGGGCATATAGTGAATGAACACGGCCTACAGAAAAATAAAGCATACTTTGATAAAGTAAACAAATATGAAATAGAAAATATAAAGACTATAGGAGAGTTGCATAGTTTTCTGGGTTTAACCCTTTGGCAGAGGAAATTTATGAATAGGGCTGCAGAGATAGCAAAACCATTGACAGAAATCATTGGCTTACCTCGAAAGACTGTGATTGAGTGGTCACCTAATTTGAAAAGTGCATGGAATAAGTTAAAAACCTTAGCCTTAGAAAATAGTATATTGTATTTCCCAGACTATAATAGCAGTCAAAAACTCATAATAAGTTCAGATGCCTCCGGAGAGGGAGCCGGTGCGGAATTATTACAAAACCAGCCCGATGAGAACGGAGTATTGATTCCCAGAACCATTGCGTTGGCTAGCATGGCATTTTCTCAGGCTCAAAAGCGATACAGTGCAATTGAGCGAGAACTTGCTGCAATTAGATGGTCCGTTAAGACTTTTCGTAATTTTGTATTAGGACTTCCGTTCATTTTAAGAACTGACCATCAACCCTTAAAATATTTACTTAGCATGAAAAATGTAGATTCTAGATTAGCAAGAACGTTAAACGATCTACAGGAATATGATTTTGAGGTGCAGTATATTCAGGGAAAAGACAACATCATTGCTGATGGTTTAAGTAGAAACGTAGTAAATTCTCAAATTATAGTAGACCACAGTATGAAGAGTGACTATAGACCTTTCTATTCACCGGAGGGGGGCCCTAATTGTATGGTGGAATGTCTTATAAGGCAAATTAATATAACGCCAACGTTTCTTGAAGTTTGGAAAAAATTAAAAGGTGATATTTCAGGGGAGGTGACTATTTTGAGTTTGAGAGGGATTTTAGTAGATGAGTTGCTTAAATCTCCGACAAAGTATAAAATTGCTACAAAAGAAAGGGTCATTAAAAGTTTTCTTGACCAGAAAATAGCACCAACATTTGATTTTTTGAATGCTTTTAGCAAATTGTTTAATTGTGTTGTTTATGTGTTGATTATTGACACATTTATTATGAAATTTGACCATAGTAGCCAAAAGTTGGAAGCTCCAACAAGTCTTTATTTACATTCATTGTCAGGTGGTCACGTACAGCTTATAGAACCGAGGAACCTTGAAAGGTGCGAATCCTTCTTAGAACAGAGAAGGATAAACACAATAAATGACCAAATGGGGGTGGAATTTGCTTTGGATTTGAAACCCATTTCGGTAAGTGATTCTATGAAGCAACCTAATGTGTCTTCGGAAATCATGTTTCAAGTAAAACAGAAGAACAAAGAGACTATAGTTTATCATTTTTTGGATCAGGAAGGGCGAGTGGATCAAGAAAATATAAACTCTTGTAATCATTATCACGGCCGTGTTACTAAAGTAATGATAGAAATAGCAGGTTTTAGTTTTTGTGCAGTCTTGGATACTGGCTCATCCATAAATTTGGTGACAAAGTCGTGTTACATGAGATTGCAGGGAACTGGAATACAAAAAGAAAAATTGTGTCATGTGGTTACTATGGTGGGGTACAATAGTGACAATTCTTTGAATGAATTTGTGATATTGCAGGGGAAGATAAATGATGTAGACTTAGAAAATACCCCATTTGCTTTGATCGACGATCACGTTTTCGGAATTCACTCAAGTTTTTGTTTGGTCATTGGAATAACTACATTAAAATTATTGAAAACAAAATTAAATTATAGAGAGAAGTTGGCCATAATGAATGGATCAATAATAAAGTTTCTGCCTCAGACAATAAAGGAATGTTGTTCATGTGGAAATGGTTTGGCAGCGTGTTTTGTGGGGGAAAATGAGTTGTTAGATAAGCCAACATTGAGGAGCAATCAGAATTGTTCGATTTCGTTAAAGACCCTAAAGATTTGCCTACAGCAAAATTTAGTAGCAAAAGATCTTCCCATAGAAATAAAAAGATTTCAAAGATTTTATGATCAAATAATATTAAAAAATGATATAATTTTTTACCGTGGGGCAAACATGCGTGAGGTACCAGTAGTTTCGTTTGAAATGTTGATAGATTTTGCTCTTCAAACTCATAATACTATGATGCATATAGGAAGAGATAAACTTTTTAATCTGATTAAGCAACATATTTTCCATCCTGAGTTACGAAGTGTAGTAAGTGATGTGGCTACTACTTGTCCCATTTGTCAGCTAAATAAGATCAAAAGTCGGAAACCACACCCTCCAATAATAAAAATTCAAACAAATCAGCCTTACCAGTTAATGGCGATTGATTTGTTACAACTTCCAACCTCTTCATCAGGTAATATTTATTTGTTGGTAGCTATCGATCATAATAGCAAGTTTCTTCAGGCCCTTCCTATAAAAAATAAAACATCAGAGACTGTAGCCAATACTTTTAAGAAAATTTTACCAACTTTGATTAAGATACCAGAAGCAGTTTTGACAGATAGGGGCTTGGAATTTTCCGGAAGATTTGATGAAATTTTATCAGAATATAATATTAAACATCTTAGAACAAGTAGTTATACAGCCTGGGGAAATGGGGTTTGTGAGAGGGCCAATAGGACCATCATTTCTTTAATGAGAACTTCAGTAAGTCATTCTGACAAGTGGGATAGTGTTTTGCCAAAGATCATTTCTACCTATAACAATACTTACCATGTCGAGTTAAAGCAGTCTCCTGCTTCATATCTGCTTAATATTGAGCATCAAACGATGGACAAAGTGTTTACTCCATGTACTGATTTTAAGTTCTGGGTTAGAGGGCATGAACGTTTTCGTCCATTTGATATGGGTGAATTGGTGATAAAGAAAATTGTTAGAACATCGGGTAAAGTTGCCCATAAATTAGATGAAAAATATAGTGGGCCGTATCAGGTAACCAAAGTGTTTGCAAATAACTTGACGTATGAAATAACTTCTTGTAAGAATGGAAAGGTTTTTCAGGTTCATTATTTTTATTTGAGACCATGGAAATCCACTCCAGAATATTTAAGAGCCAGTAAAATATACAAGACATTTTATTCAGATTTAATAAATGAGATATATGATGGTCAGGATGAAGATTTTCAGTATGAATCTTCAGAACCCGAGTCAGTGCTTGCGAATTTCGAACAGGCACCAGATTGGTTTGAAATACAAATCATACCAAGTGAAGTAGTACCTAGTTATGGTTATGATGTTTTACGAAATATGGCCAGTACACCAATAGTAGAAAAAGATATATTAAATAATGCCAAGTTCCGTGAACAAATCTTGGATATTAAAACCAAGTATGAATTTATGATTTTTAATTTGAGTTTGTCAGAAAGATCATGTAATGAAGAAGTATTAGAACTACAGTTAAATTTAGATAAAATATGTGACATTGAAGAAAAAATGGATGTTTTACCTTTGAACGTAAATGATTTGGGTATTGCTTTACAATGTGTATGCGACTTAATAAAAATACATGAACAAATAATGAAATTAAAAATAAATGAACATAGTAACAGTATTGCGGAATTTATGCAAATATGTGAGGAATTATCAATTCGTACGGAGAAAGTGTCAAAGGTATCAATAGTACCTCTTGAACATGAATCTGATTCCCTTTCTGAAAAAAGTTTGTCGTCGGTAGGTTTTCAACTTCCTATAAGACGACGTCTAAGAGCAGATTTTGAAATTTGCCAACAATTTAAACCCCCAGACATTTCTTATTCAGGCAGGCTCACCAGGAATCGAGCAAAAGAACTAGGCATCCCCACACATGAGTT
>JABUQX010047515.1:37500-45000 GCA_015478945.1 Trachelipus rathkii | reverse complement strand
TAAAAATACAAACGATTGGGATATATAATAATGATGAGGAGGAGAAAATAATATATATTTAAGGAATTTATCATGGATTTTGGCATACAACGGTCCGTTTAATTAGAGATTATATAAAGAGAATCTATAATGGTAGTGTGATTAGAAGAAATGGTGTTGAGTGAGTAATTACTTTCTGATTAGTAATCTAAAGTATGTATGACTGAATTAGATTGAAGCGTTGAAGTTAAAGATAAATTAAGGTCAATATGAAGAATGATTATTTTTATATTAATAGCAGGGCTTGCGTTAGGATTAAGGGGAAGTGAGTATTAGTCTCCTTGGCTATAATATGTTGTATATATATATTTACCAATATATATATATGAATGGGATTATTGAAGAATTAGAGGTAGGGTGACAAGGGATAAATATACTAAGTTAGATATATTAAATGATAAGGAGAATGAGACGAGAGTGGTAAGGACAAAACACTAACTAATGGTGATGAGGATGATTCACCCAAACAGCAAGGAAACATACGTCGCACGTTTGAAGAAACAACTTAAGTAAGAAAGATGTATTTTGCCCGAAGGTGTAACTTGAGGGTACTGAAAGTAAACATAGACGCAATTATAAGGTTATCTGGTTGTGAGTGAGTGACAGTACCTATATCAGCTTATAGTGAAGTATTTAATGTTTAGATGGTGAGCAGTACTGGAAAATAAAGTTATCTTGTAATTTAAATATTTATATAGTATTATTTATTATAAATTTTGGAAATGTAAAAGGGAGCGGATAATGATGCATGAAGTGTAATTAAGGAATAATTGTGGAAGTGGCACTTAAAAGTGTGGCTGGTGCATGTATTAATAAATTCCACTTGAGTAGTAGTATATTAAAGTACTAAGTGAGTTGAGTGCGCTAGGTGTCTTACACAAGGGGTTTAATGTTGTTACCTATATACTATATATATCGTTTAATTGTATGAATATTAGTAGGTATATAGATAATCTAATTATACAAATGTATGTTACAGATGAGAACAATCTTAAGTGGCTAGGTTATTTAGGTGTGAAAAGAATAAATCATGTATAAAATAATAGGAATGAAACCGTATTGAGAGTTTTGTTTAATTAGTGTAGTTGAGATAAGATTTGGGGGTATAATGAGAGAATAAATGTTAAAAAGTTACGTTATTAATGAGTAATATGTATATTTTTAGGTCATATATAGTTGGAATAGTGAGATGGATGATCAGATCAGTTCGGTATTATAAACGGATGTATATAGTGGTAAGTGTTGTTTGGGCAATACGACTACGGATTAAGGAGAAAATATAAAAAGTATGGATTGAGTCATAAGAAATAGAATGTACCTGGAAGATAGTAAAATGTGAGTTTATGAGCAGAGGCGTAAGAAGTAAAGGTGCATAACAGAGTGAATGTGGGGCATTTTGTGTTGTAGGAGGTATGGTTATTGTAGCCCACCTGGGTCTAAGAATGACCCTACATTAAGAGAGATATTTAGTTTGAGGGTAATCACGGTCCCGTGAAAGTCTTCATAGGGTGGATTTTTTCTGTACTGTCAACGAGTTTTTCACTAATTGGTATATAAGGGGTAGGTAGTAGGCTGGGCTTTCTTTTCTACTTGCTTCATATTCTTCTACTATTTTTATGTTTCCGGTATATAATGTTAACGATAACACCATATTTTTGCCTAATTCCATTTGGGAGTATAAGTATGGTGATGATGAATGATGAATGTAAAGTGATGATGATGAAATATATGATGATGATGTATGATGATGATTAGTACGATGATTAAGATTTGAATAGATATGATTGATGATTGAGATGATATGATTGATGATATGATAGTTGAATGATAATTGATGATTCTTTCAGTTGGAGATGATGATTATAATGATTGATGTACTGAGGAGAGACTGATTTCAGCTCTTGAAATTAGATTGATTAGATTAATAATATTTTGCTAATTTAATGTATCATATGAAATTAGATAGTAAATATATTATAATTAATATTTATATAATAATATTATTATATTATTAATATATATATATATATTATAATATATATTATATTAATAATTTTAATATATATATTTATATTAATATATAATATTTATTAAATATTATATAATATATAATTATAATATATATATATATATTTAATATATATATATTATATTTATATATATAATATATTATATTTTTATAATATATATATATATATAATAATTATATAATATATATATATATAATGAATATATATTATTTATGTATTTATTAATATTACCATATATATTGAATACATAATAAATTTTCCTATAAGTACTTGAGTAATTGATATATCTTTGATACTTGATTATAACCCTATGATCTTGTACTTGTATCTATGTACTTTAATGACAAATATCTATGAGGATCTCGAATTTATACTAGTACTGGAAGGTATATCAATTTGTAAGAGGTACTTGTACTTCTGTTAACTTGTAGCGAAGAAAAATATTGTATATACATTGGAACCCAATAACCCTTAGATATTATAATATAATATTATATTATATATATATTTATTATATATATTAATTAAGGTATATATATATATATATATATATATATATTATTAATATATTTGATATATATTAATATATATATTAATATTAATATAATATAGTTATATATTAATATATATATATATATTATTATATATATATATATAATACTATTATATTTATATTATTATATATATATAATATATATATATAATAATATATATTTAATATATTATATATATATATATAAGTTAAATAATAATAATTATATATATTATATTATATAATATATATATTTATATATATATATATTATAATATAATAATATGTATATATTAATATATAAATATATATATATAGTATATATTATTATATTAATATATTATATAATATTCTCTCAAACCTTATTTAAATATACAATTAATATTAAATCTTCTATCCTTGTCAACTACTATCTTACTTCTTAATTCTTGCATATAATGACTCATCCATATTAATATATAAATTTTAGTAAATCAACATCAAGAGTAAGAAATAACACAGTATTATCCCTCATTGCCTTACTCCGCTGAGTTAAGATATAAATAACAAACCACTATTTCATCTTACCATTTATTTAATACTACACTCTTTCATCTTATTATATCGTCAATATAACAAATGTGTCATTAGTTCCGCAAATACGTCATCAGTGCTATAAATACGTTATCAGCGCCACAAATAACAGAACCACAAATAACTCTCCCTATTAATTTAACTATCTAATATAAGCTACTGTTGAAAAATTATCTAATAAACCTATATCTCAAATAAATTACAGTATTTTTTAATCTTCTCCTCTACCTCATTTTCATATCAAATCATTTTGTCTCAATGTTAAAAGATTTGAATCACCAATATCCCATATAAATATTACCTTTCTAATATTAAACATTGTTCTTTTAACTACTAACCAAGCCCTCAGTCATAATCGTACATACACTTTCAAACAAAAAGCACAGCAATATCTTCTCGCTATACTAACACTCAATATAACTAATCCATCCTATAGTATCCTACTAGTATCTCTTTAATTCAATCTTATTACCCTCAATAATATATTAAAGGGTACTTAAATTACTGCTAACTCTATAATATATATATATAATCTCCAATTCAAACTCTGAATCTACATTAAAACCCTTCACACCAACCGCTTTGTTAATATACACAACTACCAATAATTTTTTTCATCTTAAAATAAGATAATACTACTATTTTTATTATTTCCACTAATAATTTATCCCTAATTTAATGCCTGCAAATATTACTATTCTTAATCTATACTTATTTAACTCATACTTCATATACTCTACATTACTATATACTCCATAATAACTAATTATCTCCTCTCTTCTCAAATAACCTATATTTCTCAATTTGCAACTCATCAATCTCACGCATTATATCTAATATCATATACTCATTGAATGATTAGATGATAATTGAGATTTTTCCTTATATTTACCTATATAATTGTTTCCATTAAAAAATTTAATTCGACTATCATTCAAACTTTCCCTTCCTTATCATCGCTTCCTCTCCATCCACAACCCCACTATTGAATCTAAATATATAAATATAATGATCCTAATAATCCCTTTCTAACACCATTTTTCATTTCTAGAGAGCCACAACGGACACCTAACAAAATCAATGAATACCGAATTCTACGCTTTCTGATCATCCTATGTGAGCTATTACGCTACACACACACTGCTTTACAGTGATATAAAAGTCAGAAAGATGAGTAGGTTTATCATAATGAATACTGCTATACATATTATGAGTAGTAAATTAATGATGTATACTTTCTTAAGCAGTGTAGACTCAATCATAGTCTGCTCAACTCGACCGTTGGTAATATACACACTATGATTTACTACAGCGTCATACCCTGTTGCTCTCATTTATGTCTGCGGGTACACCGTCTGACACAGTCTCTTGTATATATGTACATATAACCGTATCTACTCGAGATATTTTTATTATTCACCATCCATATACATTAATGTATTGGCACTCAAATGTTTCCCTTCAAAGAAGAGTAGTTTCTTTACAACAATGTCTATTTGTACATAAATGAGTCGCAACCATTTAGAAACCCCAAGAAAATCAATATGATCTCATACTCATGTTCATTACGCGTGGAAAAGCAATTCCATTCAATACACTACGGTCTCTTTGAGAATAGTGTGTGCAACATCCTTCCTTTTCCACTACTCCACAAACAACACCGTATTAGCGAAAAGTGATTGCTTTAGCTCAACTCGAGCACCATTCTCACATTACCCTTTGACCCTCTCAATCATTAAAATAATTTGAAACCACAGTTATGAGAGTCTTCATTATACCATATTAATTTCACGAACAAAGTAAGGGTCCTTCACCATAGGTTTTCTGGGGTCGGGCCAACGATGGTCACTAACTTTCAGGATATCTCTAATTCCTTCTTTTACCTAGAACCATACACTGAAAATGAGGGGTGTAAGTTAATTGATACAGGGGTTGGGAATATACACCCCAAACGAGCACCCTGTCCTTTTAGTTCACCTTTCTTCAAACACGCAAGAACATAAGCTTGTTGAAATTCTTTCTTTCCCCCCTGACAACAACGCAGGAATATTAAAAGACAAGAGAGGTGGGGGTTGACTGTAAGGGGGGGTACAAAGTAAAAATAACAGTGTGTGATGAAACAACCAAAAAAAGAGTGAGGTCGAACAACGAGCCCCGAGGAATGTTCATGACTCTAGTGTGTTAATATGTGAGTACTTTATTTAAAATACTTATAAAAGGAAAATAGTTTCCATTTAAACAAACCTCTCACTCAGAAGTAGAAAGGATAAAGCTTATATACATTATACTACGCCAGTTAATAAAAATATATGCATTAAAAAGTACACTCTCTCACCTTCAACATAAAAAAAATACTGAAAAATGAAATAAAGTAAATGTTTAACTACAGTAAGCAGTTAGAGGATGGGAGTATTATACCATTATAACCTATATATATATCTTTATATTCATATTTAGTTAATTTATATATATATAGCAGCCTACTGATTGAGCCATGGTATATATTTATATTTATATTACCACATTTATTGAATTTAAGATAATAGGTATGGTGTACTTTAATTATCGCGCATCAATTTAGAATGAACGGGTTCAATTATTTATCCCTGAGAACCAGATGTTAGTTAATCAACAAATACTCTAAACATTGTCAAGTCTTATATTGTTCACTATAGAGATAATTACAAGTAGATATTCTAGATCATCCTTTAGACTCTCCCACAATATAACACATATCCTTCCTACAATTATGAAGAGCGCGGGAGTTTATTTCACTTTATGTTATTTACGCACTAACCTGCACAACATGAACCTACCACATGTATTTTGGCATCATTCGAGACACAAATCCCGAAAATACTAATGCATGAATTGGGGCGATCTATTTAACCGGCTCCAACACAAATTGCAATCGTATATAGACATAGTGAGACTTTATCACTTGCGCCAGACACAACAAGGTCTTGTCAAGCAACAGTAGAAAGGGTTTGCCTCTTATATTTTGGTGGATGAGGACGTCTCTAATGGTGCCACTTCATCTCTTTTAATAATGAAGACTAATATGCGGAGGGACAGTGCGATAACATACCTGAAATTTATATTACACAGCTATTATAAGTAAGCGCATAATATGTGATAGTAAACAGGAGATATATAAACATTCCTACTAATTACAGAAAGAAGTATGGTACAAGGAGAAATACTCGTTAAAAATTACATATAGACATTATTTATATAACTATTACTACATTTAGAGTATAAAAAACTGACATCTTTAATATATACACTTATATTAATTAGTACAAGATGTTCATATACAAAAAATTGATATATAATTTTTACTAATAGAAATCATATGCAGTCTTAACAATCCATTCCACTACGTAAATCCCGCTACCCATGAACTGTAATGAATTAATACTACTAATGAGTAAAAACTTGAATGATGAATTAATTAATGAAGATAAATTTAAATTAATTCACTATTGAGAGAGTGAGCTTTTATTAATACTTATTTAAGTAGTGCGTAATCAAGGAAATAGTGACTTATATTAATATTTATTATATAAAAGATTACAATTTACTTATGAATGAAGCAGGGCAAGATTGTTTAATTGAATGATGACACTCAGTTTTAATTATAGTTGATCTTAAATATTTGAAGATATATTATGATAAGGCTCTGATAAACTTTTCAGCTGTACACCTCGGTTAAGCAAATGTTGAATTATGAGAATACACCTGATAAAAAATTAGGAAGGTATATGGCCATGAGTCAACTATATTTGTACACACTATACGATATACTCCTTTGAATGTGTTCCCACTTCTTGGAAAGTTATAAATTTTATTTTTTAAACTATTAAATTATTTAACATTCAACCAAGGAAAAGATAAGCATGTCTTAGATATATATCACAAATATTTTCACATATAGCATTAACCAAACGCACGCATACTGATGTCTTAAAGGATACTAAATTCAAGTCGTACCTATTCTCACATGAGCCACTTCTTACGCTTCAGATAAATTTAAACTGATGTTAGCCAGACTTGGACGAATTAGATTAAACACCTTATAATAGGCCTAGTTGGATTAAATCGAAATTATGTATTATCATATATAATTTATTTATATTATATATAATTATATATTATAATATATATATATATTAATTAATTATAATTTAATTTTATATAATTAATTTAATATTATATATTATAATATTATATATAATTATATTTTATATATATATTATATATATATATTAAAGTATATATATTATAATATATTATAATTATTTATAATTTATTATTTAGTTATAA
>JABUQX010047515.1:25000-32500 GCA_015478945.1 Trachelipus rathkii | reverse complement strand
AAAATAGATTATAGGCCTCATCTAGTCCTTTTCAATATCTTTGGGTTTTCATATACCTTTTTAAGTACTACTTACGATTACATTCATAAAGGAACTGGTAGAAATTATACAATTTTACTTTGCTGTGTGATAGAAAATGAATTTGCATGCTAAGTTGTGTATAGTTTCATAACTGCAATGAGAACACTTGAACAATTTCTCATCACAGTGTTCAAATATTGTTCTATAAGCTTATTTTATAACAAATTTCAAAACAATAAACATTAAAACATGTTAATAAATATATTCATAACACTTAACAACTATACTCTGGTATCAGTTATTAAATGTTTTGAATACTTTTTAAATTTAAAGACAATTACAATCTGCACTTCTAATACTTTTCACATTGTCGCATGCTGAATAAAAGATTTCATTCTCTCTCCACTTGTTTATTTCTTAAATATTCAACATTTTTTGCAGAAACAAAACCTTCACCATTAACACAATTCTGAAATAAGAGAAATAATTTAAAAGAACTTGCCTAAGTATAATTAAACACCGCTTTTATAACTAAATTTAACTTCAAAATCAAGTATTGTGTGTTGCAGTAATTTTTCAATAATAAATCCATCATGCTGAATTTGCTTACACGACTGACTGATATTTGAGTAGAATAATAAACTATGACAACTAATACTATAAACAGTTTGCAGAGGCGAGAGGAAAAATAAAATCTCTTCACTTACAAAAAAAGAGGAAATAATCTTAGAAAAGATTGAAGGCAGTAATAGAGGTCTATAGCTTGGTGAGAAATAGCATGGATACAGAGGGAAAAAAGTACAATATACCCTATGGCGGTCTTAAAATAGCGGTAGAATATGATTGGAGGGCGCTTGCTGCTATTTAATGAAGGTCTGTGATTTAGTGCCCAGAGAAAGATTGAGAGCTTAAGTTGGGAATGGAGTGGAGTGGAAATTGAAAAACTCTCAAGGGAATGTATGAGACTTGTAAAGGTAATGTAAGAACGGGCTATGAAAATAGGGAATAGTTTAATGCAAGAATGGACGCTAACTTAAGAGTGCTACCACCAATTTTGTTTATGGTAGAACTGCATATTCTAATAAAGAAGGTACGACAGAAAATATGGGACTTTGATAAAGACACAATAGTGAACGTCGATTATGTCGACCAAGAGATTGAATGTGCAGAGGCAGAAGGAGGAGGAAGTTTGTTTATCTTATATATTAAGGGAGGTAGTAAAGGTTAAAATCAGATTATAAAGATTTTTACTGTGACTACAGAAGAATAGGAAAAACAATGAAGTGGAAGAAGGAAAAGAAATGTCTTCAATGTCAAACTAACAGGTATCTGGATAAAGTTCTTATTGAGTAAGGAGGTAATACAAGAAAGATTTTTGATAGAAGAGAAATCACGGACAGGCAGTGGTAGTATTGTATTCCATGTGGGAAGAGCAAATGGGTGTAGCCATTAAAAGGTTGATGTAATAATAAGGCTGGGGGACTATAGTTGAAATTCAGGGCAGAAAAATGAAAAAGTAAAAAGAGGATGTAGGAGAGAAGCAAATAAAACATACTAGATGACATATTGAAGTTGCGGGAATGTCTAGAGAAAATACAATTAGGGGGTCATAAGGGTCAGACGAAGGTGGAATACCTAGGAAAAGATTAAATGACTAAATGCAGGAATCCTTAATAAAATATGAATTTCCATTGACACAAACATTAATGGAGTAGGTGCTGCAGGAAAAAGGGCAATGGAGAAAAATGCTGATCCAGCTGGCGGCCGAACACCCTTGCTGTGAGAAGATACGAGACGTAGTAAAATTAAATTTAATTTTGATAGAAGTGTGCGTGCGTGTTAAGTTTTCAACAAATACTAATTATTTTTTAGAAAATACTATATTTATACTTTAGTTTAATTAATGATAAACCAGGTCTAGATGTGAACTAAATTTATATAAAAAAAATAAATTGTCAAATTAAATTTATTTTATGAAATTATAAATTGTTAGAGTTGAAAACAATTAAATTCTATTAATAATAGTAATAATAATAACAAAATGCATTAAAAACAGGTCTGCGAAGCCAAATTTTTTTCGGGCTAAAACTGGATCTAAAATTTTTTTGGGGGTAAAGCCAGAGCAAAAAAATTATTTTTACTATAAATAAATGGGTTCGGTGATAAGAGTCCCATATTTTAAAATGAGGGTCTTGGAGCAGAAAATTTAAAAGTGTAGAGCCAGTCCCTGATGGAGCGGACAAAAATTTTTACCCGCTCTGCAGCACAGCTAAGTGTCTGACAAATCGGTATCCGTTTTAGCAATTGCTACTATAGACATCAGAATCAGAACTTTTTGTTAGAATCCGCATCAGAAATTATTTCTTCCGTCACACTTGATAATATTCATTCAACTCAGAATCTCTTCTGGAAATTATTCTACCCTGGACAATTCTGACATCCATCATCCCAATACTCCTATTTAGTGTGGATGGCATCTCATCCAGTGTTTAAGGGAGTGTTTTTGAAATGGCGCCTGTCCTCGTATAACTCTACTCTCAATGCCTTAATACTAACTTTTTCCTTCATCTGTGTTCTGTCCGAGCTCTCTGAAACAAACCACTCTCATATTCTGGATTATCTGAAATCTCATTCCTTTCTGTCAATTCGTCAGTATTTTGACGTTCAAAATAAACGGTGACATTCTGTATTACCTTACTAATCTGTGGAAAGTAACCCTTAGGGACTATGGGGGCTGGATATATTCAAAGCTTTTAACAGTGTTGCTCGCTTTCTTCCTTCGAATTTTATCCTTCACTCATACTTAGTTTTCTCTCAAATCACTCTCTATTTACTTGGAGATGGGAGGACTGATTTCTTCTTTATTAATGGTGGTGAATATCAGGGTTTTAAATTATCTTCTACTGTATTCTAACTTTCACAGCTGTTCTTCGGCTCAAGAAAACGAAAAAGGTTTACATATGGTACAAATATAAAAGTTTCGAAATATATGTTAAATATTAAATATGTCCATCAATTTCAACGTGCCTTTCAGGGTCCACTAAAATTGTTCAAATTTGCTAAAAAATGAGTATAAACCTACAAAATTTGATAAGATTTATAAATGAAAATGTCACTAAAAAGTTATATAAGAACAACAGGGACTTACTTGAATGTATTATTATGTTAACTTTTAAATTACAGAAGTTGATTATTCGGATAACTTTATTTTAATGTCGTTCTGATGAGTGAGTTGATATTACAGTCGTGTTAAATTATATACAACCTTTACCAATTATAGGTAAAGTACTACTTTTACGTACGAAAATTCGAAATTTGATATATCTATATATCAATTGTTTGATATATTGAAATATTTTAAATGAATAATAGAAGTAACCAACTATTTCAATACTTTTTCAATACATTAAGTTGCAATTATACACTTTTGATTCTAGAGATATATCTATAATACTTTCATATATAATATAATTAGTAACGATAAATATTTAGTTTTACACAGATTTATAAATTATTTTAGAATATTGTAATACACAAGTCAATACGACTTACTTCCATGAACGAAAAAAATATCCATAATCTAAAAAATGAGCAAATCAATTCTTTCTTTTAGGTATAAGCACATACCAATTCTGTCTACTCAGGTCGTTAGTTCTTTTTACACTATCAGTTGGGTAAACAATTCCATTTTAATTACATAGTGAATAATATATAATCCTGTATTACGTAAAAATCAACAGAATCACAATTTACCCTTTCTTTACTTTAGATTTTATGTGAGAATTTAAAGATAAATGAGTTGATAAATAAACTTTATAAATAACTATGTAAGAATATTATTGTCACAATATAGATTATTATAATTTCATAATTTATATATATATAATATATATATTTATTTTTATCACAAAGGGATTTGGTTGCTTATTTCCGTTATCTAGGTAATTATATTAGTACCATATACTCCTAGGGTTTTATTTTTTATTGGGTCATGCATCCCTACCCTAGATAGTCCACCTCCTCTAAGGGGGCGCACTGGTATACGTAACTCATCTATCTACTAAGCGAGGTTACGCATAAGATAATGAGGGGTGACCTAAAATTCTGAAGATATCTAAGCCTATCTTTGTCTAAAAACCAAGAAAGCCGTTATGCTATTGAGATCATACTTACAACTCATTGTGCTACAATGTTAATAATATATATATATATAATATTACTATATATATATATAATTATTATATATATAATATATATATATATATATATTTAATTATATATATATATATATATATATATATATATATATATATATATATATATATATATATATATTATATATATATATATATATATATATTATATATATATATTATATATATTAATATATCTATATATATATTAATATATATATTTATTATATTAATATATATCTTTATATGTACAAAATTAATATTTTATAAATCTTTCTCATATAAAATTACTTAGTTTTAATTATAATAAGTACCTTCATAAAATTATCAAAAAACAATAGTTTTTATTCTTGTTTCAATTTTTGTGAATTTATAATAATTCTCTCTCATCTCTCTCTATTATCTCTATCATCTCTCTCTCTCTTCTCTCTTCTATCTTCTCTCATCTATTATTACTATTATATATATATATTACTATCTATATTTCATATCTATCTTCTCTTGCTTCTATCAATCTCTCTATCACTCTTATATTTCATCCTCTATCTATCTTTACATATATCTATATCTCATCTCCTTCATACTCTCTCTCTCTCTCTCTCATCTTATACTCTCTCATCTTTATTCTCCACTACTAATCATAATTACAGTTAATTTCTATCCTATCTCATCTTTCTTGTCTTCTCCCTTACATCTCTGTCTGGTCTGATCTGTCTGTCTCTGTCTGATCTGGTCCGTATATTGTCAATCATGTCTGTCATGTCATAGGTTCTCGGCGCTAGAGTATTTCATGATCTTTGTGTTACGCTGATTACATTGCCCAATGAAATGATGCCACCGGAAGCATTTCTTTCTTCTTGTCACACCAGAGGCGGAAACACGGAAGAGTATCTCACGATTGAGTCGAGTGTTCTTTAACTTTTCGATAATAAATTGTGCACGCTTTCTCTCTCTTGGGATTTTACAAACACTCTCATACAGTTTTAATAATAATATAATCAATAATATTAAATAATAATCAATAATAATAATAATAATAATATAATAATAAAATAATAATAATAAGAATAATTGAGTATATATATAATAATAATAATAATAATACCATAATAATAATAATAATAATCCGTACTCGAATAATAGATAAAATACAGTGTAGATTGTCCGTTAAATCGTCTAATTATAAATTGTAAAAAGTACGATTGTGCTTTGAAGAGCGCAAATAGTATATACGAGTAAGTGCCTGAGCTCTCACCCATATGAGCCAGAAATTTATGTTAGAAATGATTAAAGAATTTCGGGACAACCCGTTATTTTAACTCTTGCTATAAAATTTGCCTTAAAATTAAATTAACTCGGTGTACTCTTAGGACAGAGTTTTAAATGAGAGTTGTAGTATGTATATCTTTTAATATCTTCATATCCATTGATCCACTGATGAGTAGGTGTATGTACTAAAAAAACGTACTTTCCTATGATGTAAAGTAACCTCCTAGGCGCATCCTCTAAGAACTATAGTTTTATCCTTCTTTTGCATCACACTTAGGTTTTAAATTGCGCCCAGACAGACACACTTTTCACTGCGAATATATCTAGTTACTTCCATACATGTATCTCTCTACTAACTAACATTCAGTCTTGCAATCATCAACGATTTTCCACCTTTTTATACACAGTTACATAGATATATCAGACTTGATAGTATGAATTGGGTTATAACCCAGATCACTGTGCTATCTCACCAGTGCTGCGCTGCCACCATCTAGACTAACCATTCATATAGATAGACCAGAGGAACATGTAATATCACTCACAACACCATAACTTTTACTGACTTAATACTTGCGAATATAACCTATTCATAATATACATGTACTCCACATATATTTAGAACAGCTTCACCATTAGAGCGTATTACTGAGAGAGAGAGAGGCCAGTTTATATGTTTCGCAGATTCGAGTTCCTTTATTTCATGATATAATTGGTAAATAAAGAGCAATATTTCGATACTATTTCAACTTAATATTGAAATTGACGTACGCGCAAATCTATCATTTTACAAGGTGTCTAATTAACAGCGAAGACACAAAGTTATTGTGTGTTGGAGGTCCGATTAAGTGTGAGTGACTCAAAGTTAGGTTTTTTGCATATGTGTCTATGACTCTGAAGTGTAAGTATCATTTCGTCACTACACACATGTTAGGAGACTATGCACACTTTGCTATAGTAAGGACACGAGGTGTAGTCATACAAAAGTACCAAAAGATGCGCTCTAAATAAGTGTGATACCACTATTGTCAAATAAAATGATTTAGAATATATAATAACGTTTATACAAGAGTGTCGTTACTATTATACCAGAGGGATCCTATAACATTGAGATTTAAAACTTAAGACCTGATATGCATTATTTACTGTAAAATCAGATAGAAAACTGAGAATTACCCCGGTTATCATAATTTTTCTTTTTTAGCTCACTCATAATTTTTATTTTCTGGAAATCATAATGCAGTTTATTTACTTTAAACGTTCTTTATATTATAATTACTACTAATATATAATTTTTCCATTGATAATATGTACAAAATCAAGTAATAAATTCTAGTGTAAATATATATATTGCTTATTAGCGATTTCATTAATAATCGTTATGTTATATTAAGTAGGTATATTAATTAAACTTTTAATTTGTGAAATAATTTGTAACCTATATAGTATTTTGGCTTGTCTTTTGCTCAATACTCTCACTCATCCTCTTACTATTACTCTTCATCTCTCTCTACTCTCTCTCTCTTCACTCTCTATATATATATATATCTCTCTATCTCTCTCTCTCTCTCTACTCTTATATACTATATACTATCCATTTACAGGACTTAATCATTGTATAGGCTTTGGTAAGTTGATATTGCATCAAAATTGGTTACCTCCAGTATAATGACAATGATGGAATGTATAAAAGATCTTTATAAGATTCCTTTCGCGCGTATCATCTTCTTGGCGTGGGTCAAGTCACAAAATGGCAAAATGATTTTTTAAATAGTAAAGTGTAAGCTTCTTGATTCTCTCGCAAGTTATTCGTACATGAAAGAATTTAATCTACGTCTCTTCGTATATGTGGACTTGGCTTTGAGCTTGCGGATCAAGAAAAGGATTTCGGTCGTGATACAACAACGTGCAGTAAGATCTGAAAGTGGATTATCAGTGTTTAGAAGCAAGAAATAATGATAATAAGGTATAATAAATCGTAATGCCATCTACAAGAGCGAAGAGGTCATAAAGAAGA
>JABUQX010047515.1:0-12500 GCA_015478945.1 Trachelipus rathkii | reverse complement strand
TACGTATATATTACTACGTAGATATATAATATATAAGTAGGTAGTATATATTATATGTATAGTTATATATATAGTATATATCTTTTATATAAGGTATATAAGGTATATAATTATATGGATTATATTATATAGTATATTTATATAGTATAGTAGTATATTAATATATTTATATTATATTATAATATATGTAATAGTATATATATATATGATTATATATATAATAGTTTATTATCTTATACTGTATATATATAATATTATATATATAATACTATTTATATATATATATATACTAATATATATATATATTATAATTATATCTATATATATTAATTATATATTAATACAAGTATAAACAGTTTGTTTATATATAACAATGTTAATTTAGATTAACTGGTAATATTCTTTTTTTTTTTGGTCTTATGGAGTTGCGAAAATGATATATTTTCACAATGAAGTTTATAAAAAATTGAAGTTTAAAAAAAATTTAAAAGATCAAATAATTAAAGAATACCCAAAGAATATATTCGCAATGATGTAGGCTGCACTGATGGCAATGCTTACGCTTGACTTGCATAAGTTTGGAATTGCCTCGGGAGTCTGAGGGTGGAAGAAGTGGGCAGACCCTTAAAATCTCCTGGAACTATCCTGTTAACACCTCCCTACCCTCTTCCTCAAATATATTCTTCCTTATGAACCTAAAAAATAAAAGTACCATAGAATTGATACAATTTTAATATTTGGTATGGTTACAAAAACGTGTAGGACAAACTTTAACCTAATATTATCTACAAGTTTTAGTGAAGGTAGTCAGTTAACACGAACTAAAATATCCCGTGCGTCCACTTTCAAGTTTTTTTTTTTACAGTTATTGTATTGTGCGAAAATTCTTTCTTGATCGACTGGAAAACATTCATCAAATCTGAAAATCTTCACATTAGAAGTAAGTCATAATTTAAGAGAAGCAAATTTTTGTAATTAACCTTTTAAACCAATTTTTTTTAGAGAAATTTTTTCCTTAGGTTAATGTTTTAATTCCAAATACATCATTAAGATAAATGTACAAATTTTATTATTATATAACTATTATTATATATTATATATATATTTTATAGTATATATTATATATATATATAATAATTTATATATATATAATATATATAATATATATTATATATAGTATTATATTATAATATTATATATAATTATTATATATATATTATATTATAATATTCATATTATTTATATATATATTTTATATTAATATATATATAATATATTATCGTAGAACATAAAATAAGATGCATAACCTTGGGTTGAATTTTCTCAGAGAAACTTGGGGTCATATAATATTTCCTCCATACAGCCCGCCTCCTTTGGCACAGTTGTCAATGCTATAAAGTTTATGAGAAAGAGAAATATGTTACAACTATATTCCCAGCACACACACACAAACTATACACATATATGTATAAAGAATTATATATAGTATATATATATATATAATTAAATATAATAATATATATAGTAATATATAATATATATATTACTATATATATATATATATATATGTAATAGATTAGATTAGCTCTCTTGAATAATAGATAAAAATAGATTAGATAAATAGATAAGAGTAGATAGATAGATAGATAGTAGATAGTAGATAGATAATTAGTGTTACTACTTGATAATTAGAGTATTAGTATATTTATAATAGTTCTGAAACTTGGGTGTTATATAGACAGTAATTATTGATTGCATGGCGGGGACGAGTATTGAGTATTATTTTAAACTATGTATGTATTTTTAAATACAAAAGCATGTATTTAACACATGCGCGACAAAGATCAATGATCGGTTTGCCTATGGTAAAGATCAGCTTATGAATGTTAAGTTAAAAGTGCTATAATGTTTGAGTTTAACTTTAGATTAAAAGTTGGTGTGACACTGTAATTACTATTTAGGATTAGTTTAAAATTTAATAATTATTATAAAACCGATTGTGATACAAATTTACAAAGAATACTGATCGTTAAAAACCATATACCTCGCGAACGAAATATATATTAAATTTCATATATAGTATATATTATATTATATTTTATATATAATATATATATATATATAATATATTATATATATAATTATAATATTATATATAATATAGTAATATTATATATATATATTATATATATCTTATATAATATTTTATATTTATATATATATTATATATTATTATTATATATATAATTATAATTTATATATATATAAATTTAATATATATATATTATTCTATATTATATATATAATATATATTATATTCTTATATGAACTTTTTTTTCTGTCTTTTTTGTTTTGAAATTTTTTTATTTTTTTTATATAATTATTTCAAGTATATGATTCTAACAATAATTTAAGTTGGTGACGAACATGATTCAAAAATATATAGGGCCGTTTCCGTAGTTTTACGACTCAGTCATTAGTAAAATTGGTTAGTATTATTTTTAATATATTGCTCTAAACAATTTTGATGTTATTAGAAATGGTACAAGAACACTTTAAAAGCTCGAATATTTTAAATCATATGAGAAAATGTAAAGTTTTGTAAACTTTTGTTTTTATTTCTTTTGGGGTTTCTACAAACTATTAAGGAATACCTGGGGGACGCAAAGATGCAGGTAGTCGGTGTGCCGTCTCGGCTTTTGTTGGGTAGAAGGGTAGGCACATTTCCCCCCTCCGCAGGTTTGCTTTGAGAACCCGCTTTTTCGTATTTGGGTTTCCGCGGGTGGTGTTCTCTGCCCCTCGCTATGGGTATGGACGTCCTCTCCTCTGTCCCCGGTCGGGCTTTGAGCCCGTGAATAATATATGTATATTTTTAAATAAACTATATCTTGTTTTCATAGTATTATATATATTCTATATTAATAAAAAAAAATTTTTTTGCACATAACATATAAGGGTATTACCTATACAGTCTCTTAGCATATTTTTGTTATTAATATAGTTTTATATATTATTCTATATTATACTATACATATACTATAGTATATAGAATATTATATTTAAAAAGTAGGTATCTTAGCCCTTGTCAAAGAAATATTTAATAAAATTATTAAGTATAATATATATATATTAGTATTATATACTATATATAATATATATAATATAATATATATATAATATAGCTTTTGATAGGGTTCCTCAAGTTGTTTTTGTTTTTAAGGTACGTCTTTTCGATGATATTTATTCTTTGAAAAAATATTAACATAAATGGGGGTTTCTACAAAGAGCTTTAAGGAGGTCCGAATATTTTAATCTATGTCATATACAATGATTCATTATTAGTATCATATAGTAGTCAATATAGTTAAAAAAAAAAAAAAATCAAGTAAATGACGAAGTCGTAAAACAGAATCTGGACCTGATATATATATATAAATATATATTTAATATATATATTATAATATATATATATTATATATTTGATATAGTATATATATTTTATTAATATAGTGTATAAAATATATTATATATATATTTATAATATATATATGATATATATTTATAGATTATATATATATTAATATTATATATATAATTATATATATATATAATATATATATATCATAATATATATATATAATAGGTTTTAAATATGTCCAGCATCTCGGTAAACGGTCCAAATTTTAGACTTATTTAATAAAAAAATGTAAAAACATGATTGAGAACTTTTTTTAATCTGAAACTCTAAAGAGTAATCAACTATATAAGTGGACTTAAACATGAGCTGATTTTAGATTGCATCGATTGCTTGCTTGCTGGGCGATATGTATATATGGAAGTGCTTTTTGTATTTAAAATATCATTACTTTATAGTTAGATAGTTATGTCCCGATGCTATCAATTAATTGACTGGTTATTAAATAGGATCAGTAACTATCTATTATATATATATTATATATATATTTATATATATAATATATATATATATAATATCTTATATATATATAATATATATAAATATATTATATATATATATATATGATAAATTATTTAAGCAAAGTTCTCACATAATCTGAATTTATTTTAAATCATCACACATAAGAATCTAACGAGTGGGATGTTATGAAGTAATAAGGATCAAAAGAGAGCGATAGATGTAAATTGTAAGAAAAATTACAAGTTATTATTATTATTATAACTTCAATTGTGGCATTGAAATTCTATTCTTAGATACAAAGTCACTTTATCATAATATTATTTAATTTTATGTATCTTTGTTTTAATTTTTAAAAATTTACTTTTATTGTTAATATTTACTTTCATGGTTTACAGACAGTTGGGAACGGTTTAACGTATGCGGATTACCATTATAGCGGTATCGTGT
The DNA here is from genome assembly GCA_015478945.1 of Trachelipus rathkii. Classification (NCBI taxonomy): domain Eukaryota; kingdom Metazoa; phylum Arthropoda; class Malacostraca; order Isopoda; family Trachelipodidae; genus Trachelipus; species Trachelipus rathkii. The sequence goes on along the minus strand of JABUQX010047515.1, from coordinate 8,116 downwards.
TTTCCTGGTTCGGTTTAATTTAAACAACCCAAAAAAAGTATGTATATCAATGCCTCTCATACTCCTCTCTGTCTCTTTCTCTCTCTCCTCTCTCTTCTCTTCTTCTCCTCTTCTCTCTCTCTCTCTCTCTCTCTCTCCTCTTCTCTCTCTTCTCTTCTCTCTCTCTCTCTCTTCTCTCTCTCTCTCTCTCCTCCTCTCTCTTCTAGGAATGAGTCTTGAACCGGATGGCAGTAATTTCAATCTAAAGGGGCCATATATGTATTTGTTTCTAAATACATATTGTCCTCTATTTTCTTTTTATCGATATTTAAAGTACAAAACATTGCTTTGGTCTGGGTGTTAAAACATGTGATGTATGAGGTGCTCTAATAACCATGTAATATAGTATAGTATTATATATAATATTATATATATATAATAATATATATATTATATGACATATATATATAATATATATTTATATATATATAGTTATATCTTATTATATATTTATATATTAATATTATAATATTATATATATATATAATATATATATATATAATTAATATAATATTCTTTATATATATATATATATAGATATTAATATATATAGATATATATAATATATATATATATATTTATTATTATATATTATATGATAGCGGGTTGTGTTATTTTGTGTGCGATGGCAATGCGTTTTTGGTGTAGATTGTTTAACTGTTGGGTTATCTAAATAATAAACCATACTAACGTCACACCTTTTATGTAAAAGTTCATACGTCATTCGGCGTGGAGTCACACCAACTACAGTTATCTGCTGTTTATTTATAAATAGATTGATACCGTGGCTGAGTAAGTAGTATTCAGGAGAGAGGAATACTAGCTTTTGTTTGAAATCCAGACAAAATAAGAATCAAGCATAGAAGAAAGAGAACAATGGGATACATGTATTACTGTAAAGATCGATGGTGTTGCAGACATGAGGAGGTAGGCCTATTAGTGTTATGGTCTAAGCTGGAGACTCACGGTACAACTTACCGAGATAACCACAATCGGCGAAAAAATCAGTCCGTTACGCAGCCACTGTCTGTCACAATTAAATCAAATCCATAAGAAGGAGAAACCTTACCGTTGGAAGCTTTGATGTTCCGGCGACAATCTATACGCTATGGAATTCACCAGCTAGACGGCCGCACGTGAAGCAAACCCTAAGCGAAATCACACAGTGGCAAGCACGTGGGGCATTGTTTGCAGGAGAATATAGACAAGGGATCTAAACTTTTTTGGGTCCTAAGGTTATATTCATCAGATGAAGAAATTACATCTGCTCTTTCAGAAACGGCCCCTTACATATATGGCTGGCGTGTCCATAACAGAACGATACTGCAAGTCAACATATAGGAAGAAGCTAGAAGTGGAAGACGTCCATGCATATCTTATGGGGGATGGAGAACTTTAACATTCTAGGCGAACTGACCCCTATAGATGGCCCGTTCACCGCAGATAAGTATATAGTATAAATGACTTTGAAAAAGGTGTGCTTACCAACAGTGAGGAGCGTATTTCGTATCCTTTCCAGATAGTAGTATAGCGTTAGGTCCCAGAACTAGATAGTCCGTGCACAACTGGAGACATGAGTTTCAGACAATAAAGTGGGGGTCATGGAACAATTTGAAGTGAGGTAATTTCAATAGCAACTGGAAACGTATTGCTCTTTCATGTTTTTGGTTTTAACGAAATGGCCGATCGAAAGGGTGTGGATCTTAACCTTTCTCTAGACTTAGCCCTCATCTTGGGGCTCAATTACACTGATGCTGCCTGACATTTCCGTGTGTTAGTTTTTTGCCCTGAGTATATGATTTTTGCTGAAAGCATATAGACGGATATTTTTTCAAAAAGTAGCAGTACAGTGATTCAAAACTCACATATTAGCGTATAAATAATTGAGATGGTACTAGGGAGAGAAGAAAATAATTTTCAAGGTATATACTGAGAACATTTCAGGAACACAACTAGACGGAAGAAGTACAAGAGGCGATAAATAATACGAGTATGTATGAGTGAAGCATTTGATAATGTCTAGAAGATTAAAGTAAGGATGGCGTTGCTAGAATAAATGATACCTATCCTACGTCTACGAAATTCAACATGTATATCATGACAGCTGAGATAATTGCGATTACAGGGTCAATAATCGGAGGCCTAATATCTCTTACATCCTCGTTATATATTCCTCATCTCGTATACATATATACAAGTACTATCTATTGAATATCAGGCGAGAGTCTCGCATCTGATATTAATCTATCTAGTCTTACTAAGTATCTTTAACTTTCCATCCGAGCAAACGAACATGGTCTCCACTGGAGGGTCGCTAATATACTTTTTTGTGTCAATATATATCTATTCTACTATATCTATATATAATACTATATTGACTATTATATTATTGGTGTTATATCTATCACTTTCTCATCTCATATCCTAATTCTTCTCTATCTAAATATACTAAACTATATATATATGCTTTTAATTATTTAATTTATTTTGCACATGTTTCATTTTCATTATTAAGACCGGAGTTATAATTTTTTTTCCTAATTGTTCACCAGTGATTGCATCATTATAAATGACCGGGTCTGAATATTCAGGGAAATGGATCTATGGACAAGGTGGGTAGAAATGGATCCTACGGGTTTTTGTATTCATTTGGGGTGGGGAAAGTCGCTTATTCACGCGACAGATATATGTGAATATAGTAAAACTTTGTTAAAAAATATAGATGCTTTTAGCTTTATCTGATGGAGTAAAGCTGTGGAGATAACAGATAGAAACCGTTTGCTCACTCGTATTGATCTGCTGTTGAAAGGTTGTAAGGAGTTGGAGCAAGGGAAAACGCATAAGTTCTTCGGTTTCTGGTAGTTCACCAATATGGATGATGGAGGGAAAGGGCTAACAAATCATGCCTTAACAGTTGCTGTTATCTGAGCCTACTTTTCATGCAATGAAGCAATGAAGCAACGTATGGCAATATTAGTGATTTGTTTTATTATTATTGATATTTAAATTATTGTAATATCATACGGATTTGGACAAATTAGGCTTAATGATGTTGTGTTGTTTTAGAGGCCTTAAATGAAAAGAACAAGCAGCATTAGGAATATTTTCGAAGGTTCCATTCTGCCATAAACGTAGCATCATGACCCATGAATCCCAATTTTCCAACTCATACATACGAACTTTCTTGTACGCACATGACTATGAGGACGATTACATGATGACTGCCTGTGATGATGATGCTTGATGGTTTCGACTAGTGTATGCCCCCTTCTTGAGATGAATTCACCTTAGCTTCATGGCAATTCAGACTTAACCTATTTGACTAGGATTGGCGATTTTTCCAACGAATTTGTTACTTTGTTGGGACCTTCCACAGCACGAAATTCTTACGTTCAAAACAACTTTTAATTGCCAAAAACACCCAATTGCGAGTTTGAAAATGTAATCGTCAACTACAATATAACTGCTAGACATAGCTGCGATTGAGATGTAGGCGATCGTGAAAAGGGAGTTTCGTATAAAAAATATATTCAGCTGCTAGATCAATCAAATATCTCTTCCTATACTGCAATGATGGTGATAGGTTCATATAACGATTGGGTGTGGAAGTAATGTTCTTGTAGAATTCGTTTTACTGTATTCATAGAAGTTCAACCAAAGTTTAAAAGCAAGTACTTTTGACCATGGTAAAGAGGCAATATGTTCTTGGTTGGTTTTGTAATGAGTGTTTATTGAAAAATACGATAACTTGAAGCAATCTGATAGGTTTTAAACTATGAAACACCCAATTGGAAGATATGTGGAGACATGAAGGTAAGAATATTCTAGATTTTCAGAAATTTGTATTTTATTTAATTTGAGAAAGAAAGAGGGATCTTTTTTGAATACAAAGTAATATTAATTACTCCCTGGTACTCTTTATTATATGGTAATATCTAATTTTGCTGGTCCAAGGGGTACATACTACTATCCATGTTTTGTGTTTTGGGAAACGTCGACCAAGTAACGGAAACTACAGCGCATGGTCAAAATGAATCTTGCAGGTCTTCACTTTTTTGCTTCCCCTCTAATCTGAACCTAAAATTTTAGCTTTCACATTTACATATAAAGTGGACTTATGAAAATTTCCAATCCGAGCACAAACAAAGATGGCGATGTTATCTGCCAATTTTGGAAAGAATGCTTTCAAAAGTATAAGGTGAGGTAAATATGAGAAAGGAAATCTCGTGGTCCGCAACTTTAAGAAAAACTTTTTGCAGACCTACCTTCAACTTGATGTAATGGTGAACAAAAAAGAAGGGGCTGGCTCTCTTTCAGATCTGTTCGTTGACAAAACTCCAGGATGCGAGACGTAAAACGGATTACGAATATTGGAGTAGAGTTCGAATCAGCTCAACACCATTCCAATTATATTTTGCCAATCCATTGTCAAGTGAAGTATTGGCATTTTCTTAGTTCCATTTAGACTACTTTTCCTAGACAATGGGGAGATTCAGTGAGGACAAGGTGGAGCGGTTCCATTCGGATTAAAAAAGTGAATGGAGGAAAAATTACTAGGGTCGTGGGCAGTGTGAATATGCTAGCTACGACTACTGTTCGTGCTTTAAAAGAGATGATGCGAAATCTTCCTCTTGAGACAACATATAAGAAAGGCATAGAGGTGATGATCATTTTCTCCCTCAATGAGGGAAACTCAAACAATTGGTTGCTTTGTAAGTAAGTGTAATATCATGTTTTGTATTTAATGTAAATTGTGATGTATTAGTTTTTTATTGGTTTGCACCTATTTTTTCAATGATATAATTTATATATATATTTATACTAATCATTATATTATTTAATATATTTTTATAATATAATAACTAATATATATATTAATATTATATCATATATAATATTATATATATATTATTATTATATAATATACATATATATATATATAATATAGTATATATATATTGGGCAAATTATTAACTTTTTTTAACCCATCTCTGGTATGGGCTTTAATTAGTTGTGATTGAAATTTTTTTAAAAATGAAATCAGCTACATTAACGTAGTTTTTTACTTTAACCAGTTTATTTGCACTTGAGTTGTTTGAGGGCATATTTATAAAAGAATTTATTAATAAATGAATACAGTTATTAATTAATTATGAGCTAATGATTTGGATCTGATTTTCGACAATTTTCGGGTGGTAATTTAATGAAACATAGTTCACAGAAAATACACTAGAGCTGATGGATAAATGACTTACATTTCTTGATTTTCAAGGTGTTTAAGTTGGACTAAATAACGTCTAGTTGTTAACAAACCACAGCCTAAAAAAGTTTTCAACGACAGGCGTGTGTTAATCAGAGCAGTTGGAGACCAAGAGGAGTGAGATAAGGGAGGGGAAGGCAACTTTTGGACCATGCCCTTAGATCCTGGGAGTTAATTTGCAGTTGTCGTACTATTCTATTAAGCGATCTCCTCGTACTTTTATATCGAACATTCTTATATTAAGTCTATATGGGGTGGATTATTTCAGTTGATAATTTAGTGATTGTTCTTTTGTATGTTAATAAAGCTAATAGTATAGCTATTTTATACAATGGGTTATTTAATTTCGATCTTACAATATGTGTCGACCGTTGTTCTTACTATTTATTTAAAACAGAAGATTCCTTCTGCAAATAGAAACATTTATATACGTATATAGTATATAGATATATATTATATATAGTATATATAATATTATATATATATATTATATATTAATATATTATAAAATATATTTATATATATTATATTATATATATATATATTCTATTTAATAATTAATAGGTCAGCATCCGAAAAGTTCGCGCAATTGTACTACGAAACTATAAACAGCTAACGAAATAAATATGATTTTATTAATTCAGGGGAGGTATTTTTACAGCGGAAGATTTAAAAATAATAAGGAAAAATAAGCTTTTTTAAAAAAATTAACTTTGTTAAAATTGATTGACGATTTGTTTTTTCTGAGAATTTGAATGATTTTTTCTTTTAAATGCGAATGACCGAGATAAGGTGAGTGTTAATTTTTTTTAAAACTAGAGAATACCTACGGGTACAAGTAACGATGGATATGAGTCGTGGGTTTCGGTCAGGCCCTACGGGGCGAAGGGGGGGTGACTTTGTCCTCCTCTGTCCTCCGTCGGCTCAACCCCTTAAAAGGATATAAAAAAGAAAAAAAATATTTTCCTTCATCAGCTATAAAAATTGGTATTTGGCAACTTTTGCTCTCGAGACTAAACATTTTTCAGTTTCATAGATCACTAAGAAAGATTTAAAGTAAAGATGTAGGAAATTCTTAAGCAGTTAATCAAACTCTTAGAAAAAAATATTATTTTTTTAAGTTTCCTCTGATGAAATACTTGCGTCGAAATAAACAATGTTAATATTGATTTTACTGGGTGATGTTATATGTTTCGAAGTTACATGCTGAACTTTCGGGAATGCTGGCGTATATATATGATATATATTATAATAATATATATTATTCTATATAGTATACTATATATAGTATATATAAATACTATATATTATATATAATACTTTAATATATATATATGTGTGTATATTAATATATATATTATAGTATATAAAATATAATATTATATTATATATACTATATATATACTTATATATTTATTATAATATATATATTAATAATATATATATATATATATTATATTTATTAAATATATATGTATAATACAGTATAGTATAATATATATAGTATAATGATATAATTATATATATATATAATAATATATAATATATAATATATATAATATTATAATATATATATATATATATATTATTTATAAGTCTATCTATATAATATATTATATAATAATATATATATGTAAGAGTGTGTGTGTGTCGTGCTGTAAACAAAACTTTCTTCCAATATATTGGTCTCGGTCTTCTCATTTACTATTCTTAAATAATACACTATGCTAAAATAGGGCGTGGTTTTTTGAAGAAAATATATGACCCAAGTTACTCTGAGAATATTCGACCCAAGTCTAGTTGCAGTTATTTTTGTCTACGATAGTCATTAAATAAATGTACGCAGTTTCATATATATACTCGTGTTATATATATATATATATATATATATATACTAATATATAACTATATAATATATAATATAATAGTATATATTAAATATAAATAATATTTATATATGATATATTACTATAATATATATATTAGATCTATATTATTATATATTAATAATTATTTATATAATATAATATTAATACAATATAATTATATATTATATAGCACCGGGCAAACCAGTCGGTTTTTTTAAAAAACAAAACCATTGGTTTTTAAAATAAACCTAAATAAATGTTTTTTTGTTTTTGGTTTTTTTGTTTTTTTATATGCTATTTTGATGGTTTTTAATGTGGTTTGTTATGGTTGATTATTATTAGATTTTAAAGGGCCAAAATCTATACTGAAAAAGTGTCATACCATGTTGCTACAACTATATTTTTTGATAATTCTCGTTATCACTTATGGAAGAATTTCTTAGATTCTTAAATTTCAAATTTTCTTGATAACTGTAAACTGGTATAAAATTATTATTATGTTTTTGATATTTTAATACATTCATCTTTTAAAATTGAGTTGATAGATTATACCAAAAAAGTGTTTTAATTTATTATTTTACCGCCCCCAAAAAAAAAAGTGTCATAAGAAAAGTTTAATTTCAAGATTACACCTATATGATATATGAATTCCTTATTTTACCTTTATATTTGAATACGAGGAGAGTAAATATATATATTCTATATATATATAATATTATATATATATAATATTACTAGGTATTAAAATATATATATACTATAAGTATTTTATATATATATAATTATATAATATTATATAATATATGAGAAGGAGAGAGAGAGAGCCGGAGAAGAGAGAGAGTGAAGATGAGAGAGAAGAGATGACAGGGGAGAGAGAGTAGAGCGAAAGAGAAAGAGGAGAGATTCATTCATTAAAGAGTCGAACTTGAAATTATACATTTAAGAAATT
>JABUQX010047514.1:17500-27358 GCA_015478945.1 Trachelipus rathkii | reverse complement strand
AAATAGAGGTGTGTATCGTGGCTGGAGTGTTAGTCTGGTGGAGAGAGGCGTGTGGTTTGAGAGGTGTTTTGGTGACGCGTGGTGTTGTTCAGGTTGGTGTCCCGATTCGTGTGTGGTGCGAGGTTTCTGCGGTAGGTCGTTAGCGCACGTGGTTCTGTTGATCTCGAGACACATTGAGGGTATGTACGTATGCAATCTTTACTGTGAGTCGCTGGCTGGGGGTGGTGGTGTTGGTGCGTGCTGGGGCCACCATTGTTCCTCATATCCTCATATGCGCTTCACGAGTAGAGAGGCACGAGCTCAGTTTCAATGGCTATGACTGGTGTGACGATGCTTAATATAAGTCTTGTTTCCCGTTGTTTGCTGGTTAATATGGCTCTTCTTGAAAATTGATTTTTATGTGGTTTGTTGTCTCTTCGACTGTGTGCTTTTTTTGTGACTGATTGATTTTCAGTTTTATAAATACAATATGAGCTTATAGTTCTTCGTTTTCATTCATGGTATGGTAAGTAAATTATTTAAAGTGTTCTTTCTAGTTTCGTTATAATTCACTGGGGGAAGTTATGTTTATTAGCATTCATGTGTTATTCTTTTAATTTCTTTATCAATTTAAAAGATGAAGAGAACAAATTAAAATTAATTTTAAATGAGCATATTAAAGCAAAAGACGGGAAGAAGCTTATATTAAGATTATTATTATTATTATTATTATTATTATTATTTTATTTTATTATTATTATTCAGCAATTATGGGAGTTTATTGGTTACTTGTGATTAGCAATTAAACCTTCTTGTAAGTGCATTTTCGTGTTTAACTGATAGAGATAACAGATAATGAATAAGTGCTTAAAGGAGAAGGAATTTCCAAAGGGTGGAAAGATCGTGAAGTGTAACTAAATTATTGAGTGTGATGCTGCCTGTACTTCCCATGAAAAAAGCAGCCAAGATGTCTTGGAACACCTAGACCCACCTTATCATTACTTTGGGATCTTGGTAAGAGCAAGAGAAGTATATTGAAGTGCCAATAGAGTATGTAACGAGGGAAATTGAATGCTGGTCCCATTGTAAAAAAAAAACCTTCAGCTTCAACACTAAATCAACACATATCTTGAAATCGCACTGCTTGATCATAAGGAACTAACACAGATACTTTTTATTTACATGAATAAGGATTTTAGTTTTGTAACTTTTTTTAGAAACATTCTTCTTTGCACAAGGAGCTGTGTACTGCAATTGAAGGAGGGTCAAAGCAGGGCTGGAGCTGCTCAACAGACAGTGAGACACCTAGCAAAAAGCGTCAGAACATCATTGTCCAGTCTATGTCGAAAAAATTTAAGCAGAATAGAGCTCTTGAATTGCTTTATAAGTACTGTAGTGTTTTATTTTAAGTACAGGTTAACTATAAGTGGTGTCACAACTAACAGGCTAAAAAACTAACAGAATACAGTAAATACAAAAATTTTCGAATTTGAAATACCAAGTTTCATTTGTCATTAAAATCATTTCTCATCAAATATTTTTGCTTCTAGGATTCTGCCTACATGACATTGGGCCTATTCACATTGTGGAGTCTGAGTTCTTTGTCCGAATTCCTGTCCTATCTGAACTCTGATTTTCACCTCCCTCCAGAAGAAAGTGATGAGGGATCATGAATGTCATATGCATAATAGGGAGGGCTGATTTAACCAACATTATCAGGTCAGTTATGTGGCCACAACCGGAGACAGCTGGACTGGGAACAACAAACAGGAGTTTTCTGGGGATGACGTGTTCACTGGATTATTTGACTACTTTGAAGAGAGAGAAGGCTATCTTTGCCTGTAGAGAGATCTGTTTCTCAGACCAGATGCGCCTAGTCCAACAATCTTAACGGGATTTCATCAACAATTTGGCAATTGAGAATATGGTAGTAAATAAACTATGAAATAACGTATGCTCGAAAATTATAAATCCAAATTAATAAGGAAACAAAAAATTAAAAAAATTAACTTCAGGTTGTCTGCACTAAACAGGATATGGTGAAAGTTTCTGTGCAGCTTTTTCTGGTGGATGCTGCATGGCAGAAACAGGTGATGAAGAGGAAGAAGAACAAGGTACCCCGGTGCAGAGATACTGGTTACGCGCTGAGAGATGGAGCAAACTTAGGGACACAGAGGTTCTGCAGACAAAACCTCTCCCGCTAGAAAATCTGCTTGAAGAAAATGAATGCACTTAGCCTAACTAAACATAGCCGTTGCATTTCCTACACATTAACCATCTTGGCTACTAAAGATGTTTCAAATGTTCCTCGCTGGTCCTCTGGGTGCAGCAAGCAGAATCTTTAACTAAGACACTTACCAAAGCACAGGATTTGTGGAATGCCCAAACGGAAAGCGATCAAGGACTGTGTGAGAATTAAGGAGTTTGCGACACGAAAACTTAAAACAGACACGGCAAGTGCTACTGCGCGAGGAACTCCTAAAGCGATGTCTATAAAAGAACTGCTTAAAGCGACCTTGAGGCGCTGAAACAAATCACAAACATTTGTAATGGAGCAAATGCCGTTGTATTCCCAGTATTTCAATAAAAGGTGATTAAGGAGATAATTGGCGAAGTACATTGGAAATAATGAGGCTATGTGCTGTTAGGCTTGATATGTTGCAGGAAGAGAAGAATGCGTATGCGGGAGTCCTATTGCCTAATCTTTTCCTCCTCAAGGACAAGAACGGGGAATGCAACGAGAGGTAGAAAAATTTAACTATATCAAAAATTTAGTCAACTAATCGTGCTAAGCAACCAAAGGCAACAAAGGGAAAAGAACGGGCTTTGAAGCGGAGGATATTCAAGCAGTATCTTGTTGATTTGATTTGCTATGGCAAGCAGGCCACTAAGCATTCATCACTTCAAGACTCAGGAGTGGTTGCGAAGGTTAAAATGAGGGAAAGTACCAAGCTGCCCAAGACCAGGATACTGGAGGAAATAAAGTGTAATATTGCATTGAATCTTACTCCTCCACATTAAGAAACTGAAGGTGATGGGACTAAGTCTGAAAGTGACCCATTTGTGGTGAGTTATTTTTATAATTTGGAAAACTTTAAGCATACTCTTGGATTATATATTATTATATATTATATATAGTATATATATATATATATATCTATATATAAGTTATATATATATATATATATATAATATACTATAATTATAATTTATATATATATATATATATATTATATATATATATATATATATATAGTATATATAAGTGTAGGTATGGATATAAGTATTTAGATGTAGGTAGTATTAGTTAGCAGTTGTTATATTGTATTATGTAATTCGATTTGATGATACTATATATATATTTATATATAAATATATATATAGTATATATAGTATATATATCTATATATATAATATTATATATATATATATATATATATATATATATATATATATATATATATATGTTTAATATATAATATATATATTATTATATATATACTAGTATAATATATATATATATATATAGTATATATAGTATATATATATATATACTATATATATATATATACTTAATATATTATATATATATATATACCGTAAAATGGGGTAAAATGATAAATGCTGAAAAAAAAATTAAATTTTAAAATTTATGGTACAAAGTTGTAATTATTATACATTTTTTAAAGCTGTATCTCTTAAGAATGCTTTAAACTACATTTTTAGTTAATTAAGATAATAATTTAAGATATCTAAATATGTTTAATATTTTTTTGTTTTGGAGTATAAATTTTTTCATGGAATTTTGCTCTACAAACTAAGGTTTCTAGATTCAAGTTTTTATTCAAATAATTGCTCCAAACAAATAAGGCAGTTGTGAAAATTATCAAGGTAAGCACTGATGATGTTAAAATTACCAAAATTGATATAAAAACATAAATCTTTGGAAGTACTTAAATGTAAATATATTTAGTCATAAAGATTTCTTCTTAATCTTAGATGCATATAATTATACAAGTAATATACAATAGAAATAAATAATGATTGGAGCGAGTGAGCTGGAGCTTTCAATAATGGAGAAATGGATACAGTTTTGACTTGAGAGTAAATTTATTCTTAGCACAATAAATTGTTACGCTGAGAATATTAAGTAATTGTTCCTTGCATAATAATTCATACGAAGATAAAAATGCACAGATTCAATAATAATGTTCATAGATTAAATAAATTTCACTCTTCTTTCGTGAAATGACAAAAATTTGTACAGACTTGAGAAAAATATGGTACACTGTGGATCAGTTAATAAATACTTGTCAGGTTTCGTGACAAAACTTGATTTGTTAATAAATTGGAAATATAGTAAAATATGATTTCTCTTCACAATATTCATAAGAAAATAGATTATTTCATAAAATGTTGATTCATTAAGAATATCACAATTTATTCTCACAGTTTGGTAACACGTTACTCTCACTTTTAAAGTTTAAGTATCACTTTTTCTTTAACACGTCATACTCACTCAAGTTTCTAGGCTCCACTCTTGACTATATACATATCAACCCTGCCGTACCGCTTCAATTGTCATATTGGAAACCTTCTTAAATCTGCCTTAGAATTCGTCTTTTTAAATTTATTTGTATATCTTTCTTTTGTTTTTTAATTGTTTCTTCCTAGGAATGTATATGACTACAGAATTATATATATATTATACTAATATATCATTAATATATATATATTGATACTTATATATATATATATAGTATATATATATATATATTATATATATAGTATATATATATATATAATAATATATATATAATTGATATAGATTTTTACTCGTATATAATATATATATATATATATATTTATATATATATATATATATATATTGTATATATATATATTATTATTTATATATTATATTATATATATATTATTATATATATATGTATATCATTAATATATATTATATATAGTAGGTTATAGTTAATATTATACCGGTAGTAAATATATATATATTATATATATATATATATATAATATTATATATATTATATTATATATTATATATATATATATTATTATTACGCGATATATATAATATATTATAATATAGTATTATATATATATATATATATATATTATAATTATATAATATATATATTATACAATTAATATATAATATATATTTATATATACTATATATATATAATCTATTAATATCGTATATATATATATATCGTATATATATATATAGTATATATATTATAGTATATATATATATATATATATATAGTATATTATTATATATATATATATATATTTATATATATAGTAATATATATTATTATATATAGTATATATATATATATTACTATATATTATATATATATATATATTACTATATATTATATATATATATATATATATATATATATATATACCATATTTATATTATATATATATAGTATTAGTATATAGATTAGTATATATATATTATATATTATAGTTATATAGTTAATATATTATATATATACTATATATATTATATATATATATATATATTATTATAGTATATATAAAAATATTTAGATAAAGAGACCTAAATGTAAGGTTCCAAGATTGCACTGATGCAAATTGCTTACTCAGTAAGGAATACTGATGGGGGTAAAGATTTAAAGATAAGGAGGGAGCTTAATAGTTTGATGGGGATGAGCCAGGCTCATTCCATCTTCCACTAAATTATTTTCTCCTCATAATCCATGGCTTGATCGTGCTTCTTCTCTGGCCATTCATGCTAGAGGACAGTGCATATCGGGGTGGAACAATTCTGGTTCTCGGCTATCATTCATCATAATTTCCATTCAGCTAGAAATCGTTACAAGGATACTATTCAACGAGCAAAGCGGACTTCATCAAACGAAAGTAACCTCCTTGGTTTTCCTGCTGACAAATCTTTCTGGCCTCTTGCCAATAAATTCTAGCACTGTAAATCTGCCTTTCTCCTCTTATTCGATCTGATGATCTTCTGTTGCTAATTCTAAAACTGAAAAGGCCATCTCTTTGCCTTCTATTTTCCTCTAACTCAACCTGGACGATTCTGGCATTCTTCCTTTCCTCTAATTCTCCTCTCAGGCGTCCATGCCTTGTGCTTGTGAATTTAACTTTGGGATAGGGTGCAATGGACCCGCTGAAATCTATGAATGCAGAAGGCGGGTGGCCCGGATGGCATTCCTCCTGAGCTTTGAGGAAGTGTGCTTCACATGCTATCCCTAGACTTATGTTCCATCTCCTATGTTTCATACAATAAGCACTTCTCAGTGTTGAAGTTCGAACATGTAACCCTATTCCGATAAACAGGAAGCGCTCTGATCCTTCTAACTATCGCCCTATAACACTCACTTGTATTCTATCTAAGATCTTTGAATCCTTTCTCAACTCTCACTTCTTAGACATCTAGAAACTCATTCCGATCGGCAGTACTGCTCTTCGGCGCTTCGAGGTCTACATACAATATATCTTTCCTATCTAACCCGATTTATGGTTTTTTTGCTCTTAGGAATAACGGGGAGACTTTGCGATGTAGCGCTTAGAACATATTCAAGATTTGACCGAGTATGGCACGTGTCACTGGATATATAAACAAGCTTCTCCTTCTTCTTACTGGGCTTACTTATGTCTATCTTTTCTACTTCAATCGCTCAATATTCGGTGTTGTTATGGGGCTGACTACTTCTTTTCTGTATATTGGTGTTCCTCATGTGGTTCGTCTTATCTCCTACTTTTTTCTACATAATATATAATTAATTGATCTTCTCCCTGCACCTCTAACTACTATTCACTCATAATGCTGATGACTCGACCCTTCATTATTCAACTCATTTCAATTCTGCTCCTCTTTTTACTTCTAGAATTGCTCTCGTCTTAATCTTATAGATATATATATATATTCTCGCTGATCTAGATAGAATTTCCGGATCGGTGGGTCTCAACTAGGGTTCTGGGAAAGGAAAAAAACAGCTCATTTTTTTCTTCAAAAAAAAAAAAAAAAAAAATGTTTTTCATGAAGAAAAAAAAAAACAGCCTGAAAAAAACAAGTAAAAATTGTTTTTTTTCGTTTTTTTCAATTAAGTTGTGGAATTTACATGTTTGAACAATTTTATTAGAAGTTTTAGCAAATATGCTCTAATTTGGAAATTTTTTGGTTCCAATTTCCTACCAGGTGGAAGCCCTGAGTTTGTGTTCAATATTTTTATGGGTTTTTCCGGCATACTCTACAAGCCAAGACTCTTTTTTTTCATATTCATAATATTTTGTTTGCGGTTTCATTAATGTTTTTCTTACCCTGTAGCTTTCAATAACATTATCATAATTATTTAATAGAATTTAGAAATGCACACATGCAAAAGTCATGTGATGTGCTTTTAAGGAAATAAAAAGGTGCAAAGGCCCTCGCATGAAATGTAACTTTTGTTGTGTAGACGTTGCAAAACTAGTATTTAGCAGGGATGGCATTTTTGGTGATTTTTTTGATTTTTTTTTAAAAAATCTATGTGATTTTTTTGATATTTTTGGATTCGTAATGTCACACGAAATATAATTTGCAAGTTACAAATTATATATTGCGTGACGTTACGAATCTGAAAAAATAGAAAAAAATAAAACAAATAAAAAAAATCACATTGATTTTTTTTTAAAACATCAAAAAAATCACTAAAAATGCCATCCCTGGTATTTAGTGCTCATAATCTAGAACTAGGAAATTTTGAAAATTTGCCAACTGAGAGAGATGATTATGCTAGGCAGGCTAAGCTTAAGAGTCCTGTTACTGCCTCTGCTCTTCACACTTTCATTGCTCACATGATACTTCTACGACTCTGAGATATCAGAAACTGATAGTCCATTACTCAAAATTAATGTGGCTGATCACGCTGATGAGCCCAGTGATAATAAGCTTGACAGTAGTTGCAGCACAGTAGTCAGTACTCAGTAGTGACTGGGGTCTGGGGAGTGGGGACTAGTGATTAGTGAATCAAAAGTTGATATTCCAAAGCCAAATATTTAATTTAGTCATTCACTCATCTTCCTTCATTTACAATCTTGGTATAATTTTAATTTCAATATTTTTATTATTTCATTATTTAAATTTTCTACATAACACTCTTTGAAATCAACTTAGAAAGAAAGACCCAAGCAAACACATAGGCCTGTGATATTTTGTTATATTATTAAATTATTAATTATTAAACACAAAGACAGCATCGTACTGCATATGATAATCAATCTCATTAATATTATTGATAAAACTGTGCAAGTGAGAATGGGAAACAAAAACATATTCCCTAAAGTGTTAAATCCTTATTCTTATTTGATTATCTAATAATAGTGATTGTTGTGTATTTTTTTTGAGTGAAGTTTGGCTAAAGAAATACTTGAGGTGACAATATTCACAATACACAAAAGTGTTATTAATATATATATATATATTATATATATATATATATATATATATATATATATATATATATTAGGTTTAATTTATGTGTTCAGTTTATAAACGACTAAAGTGGATATTAACCAACTGTTTAAAAACTATCATGAACATCTAGTCCACAAAAGTATTTATATTTGTATGATATATTTGTATTTTGTATTTTTTTTATGTGCCACCCCTTTTCATTATAGGCGAGCTTATGATGATATATATTTACCTCAATACACACAAAATTTGTTTCTTTTAATGCTGGCATTAATGTCTTGGCTTTGTATATAGATGTGGGAAATTGAATTATTATGATGATATATATATATACCTCAATACACACAAAATTTGTTCCTTTTAATGCCGGCATTTAATGTATTGGCTTTGTATATAGCTGTGGGGAATTGAATTAAAGTGTGATATATATCTATCTGACTAGCTTTTATTACTAAAGTAATAAAACAAGTCTGGAGAAAAGGTGAGGGCTGATATATATATATCCCAGAATTAAAGAGAAAAACTTTTGTTATTTGTAAAATAAATATATATATATATATATATAGTTATATATATATATAATATAGCTATTATATATATATATATATATATATTATATATATATAATATATATTATATATATATATATATATATATATATATATATATTATATTATATATATATATTATATATATATATATATATATATATATATATTATATATATATAATATATATATATTATATTATATATATTATTATATATACTATATCCCAGAATTAAAGAAAGCAAACTTTATTTGTAAAAATAAAAATAAATAAAATAAAAGAATACACTACATACTTACACTTACCTTAAAATATCTACTCTTTGCGGAATTGGAATGATTTTTTTTCTTTTGGTGATTGGGACTTTACACCTAGTAAGTTTGTCTTACCTCAGAAGAAATTATCTTGACTCCCATACAACATTGAAATAAAAGGAAAATTTACATAATTTTCTTAGACTCGTCGTCTTTGTTACACGGAGTAGAATTTTCAGCAGAACAACGTAGGTTGCTTTTATTTTCTTCTTTATATATTAATGCGAAGCCGCAGTACCAGAGGGTAATAAATGAGGAGTTCTGTATCTCCAATTCAATACCAAAACAAATTCAAAGTTATTTGAAGAAAAGTCAAATAATAAATAGTGGAAAGGTTGCATCTTCGTCAGGGAAAATGTCTAATTCTAATAATGTTATTCCTGTGTATACAGCACAGCCAGAAAGGAACCAAGGGATCCCTTCTTTTCATCAGTTTCATAAGGTGAGAAATCAAGCTAATAATGCTGCTTATTCGTCTTCAAAACCTCAGTCTCCGACTCAGAGACGACAAGACACATGAAATAATGTCTTCTGCAA
>JABUQX010047514.1:0-12500 GCA_015478945.1 Trachelipus rathkii | reverse complement strand
CCTTTCTACAAAAAAAAAAATTATTTTTAACTAGAAATAAGATATTTTTGGTTGAAGATGGTCTACAAGTTCTACGAGGTCCCTGCTATTTCAGTGATTGTTGGAATGGCTGGTTACTTCATTGCCATAAAAAAATTTATTATTTTCTGAAGAATTGCCTGTGATTTGGGGTCATTGATATGGCAAATTTTGGGGGGGAAGAAATTTTCCTCAAGACTCACTTGTTTCACGGCTTCGATCTTTCGCTATTTTGGGGTGTCCAGTGTTCTAGAAAATACAGGATTCTCCCTTTTACTATCCAAATTTTTGACTTCCAGATATTCTCTTTGGTGATGATTTTCCATATGTTTATGAAGTGGCGTTGTATTAAATGTTTTTGGTTAACTTATTATGACCCCAAAATCTGTAATCAATTTAATGAATAAATCTTATCAAATTTGTTAATATATTATATTATATATTATATATATATATAATTATATAATATATATATATATATATATTATATATTATATATATATATACTATTATATTATATATTATATATATATATATTATATATATATATATATATGATTTTATATTGAAAGTTATATAGAATTTATTTTTTTACATTTCTTTATAGTTAAAGGAAAGTTCATTAGAAATTCCGGTTCCGGCCGGAATTTTTTTGTGATTCCGGCTAATTCCGGTTCCGGCCGGAACCGAAAATTTCAGTTCCGGTACACCCCTAATATATATTATATAGATAATACATAATATAATATATAAACCAGAAATATTCTGTGTATATATATAATATATATATATATATATATAATATAATATATAATATATAATTTATAAAAAAAAAGGATGGTTTAACAGGTGGTTTTGGGGTGTCAGGAGAAATTAGAAATCTAGGACACATTTATTTCTCTGCGCAAAGAGATATGTGTTGTAAGTAATACTTTCTTTAAACACAAAGAGTATTCCATAAGTATACTAGAGTTGGTGTAGGTAGAGATGGAATCGAAGGGAAAAGTATGATTGATTTTGTGTGGTGAAGGAAGGAGATGTTGAAGTATTGTTGGATGTTATATCAGTGAGGGGGTTTAGGAATGGGATTATCGATCATTATGTTGTTCTATGTTAAATTAAGTTAGTGGGGCCTGGATGGAGAGGAAGGTGATATGGAAGGAAGAGGGTAAAATTAAGAGTGAGAAATTTAGTTTGAACAAGGTAAATAAGGATAAGTATGTAAGAATTTCTCCGCAAGTAGAGCAGTTGAATGTGAAACAAGCTGAAAACTAAATAAAACTGGAAAGCCAATTGTTAGCAGTGCAAAAAGAAGTATGTGGGTCTGCTAAAGTAGGAAGTAAGAATGCTAACTCAGTGAGTGGAATTAAGAGGTGATGCAAGCGGTTAAAAGTAAAAAAAAGGCGTGGTTGAATGTACTAAAAGCAAATGATGAAGTTCAAAAAGAAAGATGCTTGGAATTATATAAGGAGGAAAAAAGAAATGCTAAAGATGCATACGTAAGAGAAAAAAAGAAGAGGTAAATGAAACAGTTTCGGAAGGAGGATGAATTGTGGGGACATTACAAGGAATAGAAGCCTCTTCTGGAAGAAGCGCGAAAGGTTAAAAATTAGAAAAAGGGGAACCTGCTCAGAATAATGAATAGGGATGGTGCTTTATTAACTGATGAAATGGATGTGTGAGCAGGGAGTGTGGAAAGAACATTCTCGAAAATCTGAATAATATTGGCAGTAATGAAGAGAGTGATAGTGACTGTGTGTGGGTTGATGGTGCAAGAAGGAATAGTATTTTGGGGATGAGGTTATTAGCAAAGAGAGGAAATGGGTAGAGTGAGATTGGTTGAAGAATGGTAAATCTGCAGGATAGATGAAATTACTGGTGAATGATCAAGAATGGAGGCAAGTTTTTGATTGATTGCGATCTTTGAAGTTGGTAATAAACGTTTATGGAGGCGTATAGTTCCGAGGGAGTGAAGGAGAGCAGTTAATAGGTACCCTGATATAAGGGTAAGCAACGGAGATAAAGGGAACGTAGAAATTATAGCGGGAATAGTTTATTGGAGTGTTATAGGGAAAGATATATGTTGGTATTTTGTTCGAAAAGAGTGCTGAAGTGACTGAAGGACTGATGGTGAAGAACAAGGTGCGTTAGGGAGTAGTAGGGATGTGTGGATCAAATCTTTACATTGAAACAAATGATAGAAGAAAATGGAGGAGAAGAAGAATAAATTTTATTTAAGTTTTATGGATTTGCAAAGGGGTATAGGATAGGGTTAATAGGGAAGCTCATATGGCAGGTGTTAAGTGATAATAGTGTGTGGTGGTAGCTTCTGAATGGAATAAAAAGAATGTATGACGATAGTGAGGCGTGTGTAAGAAGAAATTGGTGCAAAAAGTGATTGGTTTAGTATTAATAGCGGAGTGAGGGCAAGGGTTGTGTTATGTCTCCTTGGCTATTCAATTGGTATATGGATGGGGTTATGAAAGAATTGAAGGGTGGGCTGACAGGAAGTGGTGTTAGAATGATGGAGAATGGGTAAGAGGAGAGTTCCCTACCTATTATATACGAAATGATTTGGTTTTGTTTGGCCAATATGAAGAGTTTGAGAGGATTGTAGAAAGATTTGGCAGTGTGTAAAAGGAGCGTTTGAAAGTAAACGTAGATAAGGAGTAAGGTTAGGTTGTGAGTGAGGACGCTCCTCAGTGTGAAGTTATGTTAGATGGTAGGCAGCTGGAAAGTGTCTGAGTTTTAAATATTTAGGGTATATGTTGGATGCCAGGAAAAGATGGCTGGTGCAATAAAATCATTGGTGAAGTATAGGGGCTAAGTCTTTAGAGTGCTAGGGTCTTACATGATGGTATGTGTTACCTGTGTATTGTATAGTAGTGAGAACTATGGTCTGGATAAGAAGCACAGATCTAAAGTTCAAGTGTTCAGATGACAAATCTTAGGGCATGCTAGCGTGTGAGAAAGAATGATTAAAATGAGGAATGAACGATTAGAGAGTTGTGTGGTGTGAAGAAATGGGTAAACGAAAGAGAATAAATGAAAAAATGTTGAGATGGTTTGGTCATCTGGAAAGGATGATTGAAGGTCGGTTTTTAAGCGGAGTATAGTGGCTAGGTGTTGGAACCGGACCGGCTGGGGGAGATCGAAGAAAAAGTTTATTTAAGTAAACGAATGTCTGAAGGACAGAAATGTGAGTTTGGCAGAGGCGGAAAGAAAGGTGCATAATAGGAGAAAATTGAGCGGGGTTTTGCTGAGGGGTATGGTTGTGGCCACCTGGGCCAAGGGATGAAACACTTACACTGACCATTTACCATAGTGAGGATCCGCCGCGGTCCGGGAAGCTATAGGGTGGATTTTCTGACTGCCGACGAGTCCTTGTACTAATAATGGTACACGAGGGGGGGGTAAAGGCTGCTTTCAAGCTGCGGCTTTTATATATATATATATATATATATATATATATATATTATATAATATATATAATATAGACAGATATAATAATATATATATATATATATATATATATATATATATATATATATATATATATATATATATATATATATATATATATTTTATAAATATTTATATATATAAAAAAGTATATTTATATAAATATATATATATATTAATATATATATATTATATATATATATATATTATATATATATATATATACCAGTAATATATATATATATAGTTATATATTATATATATATATATATATATAATATATATATATATATATATATATATATATATATATATTATATATATAATGTATATATATATATTGTTTGAATCAGATTTCTCAATAAATAAAATCAATAAAACTTTCTTGATTTGGAAATAAACTTATAATTTGAAAACAAATTTCTGCTTCATAATCCACTTCTCAAGCTTTTGCAATATTTCAACATTTTTTGTTTAACTAACTTTTCTTTTAATATCGTTTTTATGACCTGAGTCACCATTTCTTTACGCTTTGGATCGTAAAAGTTGGCGCCATGGTGTTGAAATAGGTCTGTGAATCAGAGTTCTCAATCTGGGAATTCTCATTCCTAAATCTATTCCTAAATCTAGGAATCAATCTAGGAATCAATCTAGATTTAAATCTAGATTTATTCCAAGAAATCCATTTTAAGACTTCACTTCGGGAAAAGGGATAGAGAGACCGAGAGAATGATGAGGGAATGAGAGGGAGAAACTTTTAGGGCTTTAGAGAGATTAAAGAGGGTTTTGGAGGGATACGATCTTTTAAAAAGAGTTGGATCACAAGAAAAATCGTTTGTTTGGGCCCGAGACCTGCTAAAGTAACCAGCTAATGAAATAGCTCCCTTAAGTAGTGTCATATAGGCGCGAAAATATTAAGATAGAGTTTTTTTCTTAAAAGAAGTGAAACTTGATATAGTATATTATTTTGACGATATTATATATTATATATATTATATATATTATATAATGTACAAAATTATGTACTGTTTTTCTTTTTCCATTTTATAAAATAAAAATCTCTTTAAAAACAGCCGGAATGGGGCTTGTCGATAGACGAAAATATTCGGCACATGGGATTTTTCCATGCGTTTGGTCCAATGTTATTGATAAAATTAATATTAATAATAATAATAATAATAATAATAATAATAATAATAATAATAATAATAATAATAATAATAATAATAATAATAATAATAATAATAAGCTTTAAAGCCTGTTTTACTTTGTAATATTTTATTGTTTTAAAATAAAGATGTTTGCTATATCTCATGAAATATATTTGTTAATTATCTTTGAAATATTTATATATTGTAATTAATTATTATATTGCAATTAATACTTTTATTATTTTTAATAAAAATATGAATTGTAATATTGAAGAAATTTTATGTGTTTGTTTTAAAATGATTTTTAATGAAATATATTTTTATATAATTGGAACAATTATACTAATTAAAAAATTTTACTTAATTATTTAATATTTAGTAAACTCATTATTGTAAAGAACATTTAATTTATAATGTGTTTTCCATTATTCTTTATTTAGGTTTTTTTAGACTGTGTTTGGAATTTGAAGAATTTTAGGATGTAGAAATAAAACTCATCAAGAATTGCCGCGTCTTTATTCCACTCCTGCTATGGTCAATGAAGGAAGATAGAGATCTTTATTTACAATTTGACCACACTGGCGACGCTTGTCATGATGTCGAGGCTGTAATCTTCTCATTTAGAGTGGCGTGTTATCAACTACAAAATTGGTTTTGGTAGTAGTGGCCACTACTGT
The DNA here is from genome assembly GCA_015478945.1 of Trachelipus rathkii. Lineage (NCBI taxonomy): Eukaryota > Metazoa > Arthropoda > Malacostraca > Isopoda > Trachelipodidae > Trachelipus > Trachelipus rathkii. The sequence goes on along the minus strand of JABUQX010047514.1, from coordinate 7,192 downwards.
CTTCACGACGACAGACAATAGACCGTAAAGAACGGTTGAGGGATAGCGCCTAAACGAATCTATGGATATTTCTTCTGTGTCTACAAGAGCCAATTGTTATAGCAATTTTGAGAGAGGTGACTCCTTTGTCACTTTTAGAGGACTCCAAACTCCAAATCCAAAACCTTTACCAAGCTTTTAAAGGTGGAAAATCAATAGAAGTACTGTAAGTACAGAAATATATTTTCACACAAAAAGATTTTTACACTAAAGTTTAATAGAATAGGAAATTGTGACAGTTTGGCATGCAAATTATTATCACCTGTGGCGTTTTAAATAATATATAGTATGTTTCATATTGTACAAAATTTCAACACAAAAGGTGTTAAAAATTTAAAGAAAACATATATGTATTGTTTTTTCCAAAAAAATTACATGGGTGACAGATAAAATTTCCCCATGATTAGCCCGATAGAAAAAGGGCTTTACTCGTTAGAATCTGAAAAGTTGTGGAAAATAATAAAAACAAGATTTTTTAGAAAAAATTTTAAATTAAATCTTGATTAGTGACATTATTGTCTGCATTTTTCATTATTGTATGTTTTTTTTTGTTTTTTTTAAAGGCAAAATTACTAGAAAAATAATACAAAAAATTGTTTAATTGCATTTTTTTTCTTGTATATGGTTCCTGAAGGAAGTTTTTTTAAGATATATATAGAAAAATTATGCAATTGACACCTGTAAATTAACTAATTAGGACTAGACTAATTAATTTTTTTTTATTTGACTAAATGATAGTATAGAGTTAGAGAATCATTTTAGTAAAAACCGTTTTTCTTAATTAGCATTAGTTAAGTAATTAGAGCTAGTTAAAGATTGGTAAACTCAAAAACAGCAGACAGAATACAATACGACAAGTAAGAAAAATGTTGTGTCGAAAACGTGCGTTAGTAAATTTGTTATATTCATTCAATAATATATGAATCGAATAGTAAAGGGGACAAGAGAAAGGAGTTGAGGGATAAAAGAAAAAATCGGCATTGGATGGGGAATTGCCTCCAGAGCGGAGGGAAGGGAAATTTGTCGCTGAATGGGAGAATTGCAGGGGAAGGGATTTTACCTCCAAAGAGTAAAGTGAGGGATTGAAATCTTGACTCAATTGAACCCCTCATTTCTTCATTCACTCTTACCCCCACTCATTTCTTCGTTCATTTTTCTCCCTCATTTCTTTCTTTTCTCGCGCGACATTTTACGCACTTTGGAGCAAACAGGACAATATCTTTTATATATATAATATATAATACTATATATAGATATATAAATATTATATAATATATTATAATATATATATATAATATATATATATATCGTTTTTACTTTTTTAATAATAATTATTAATTACCTTTTCATTATTATTATTACTAATCATATTTGACGTTTAGTCCGCGAATAATTTACAGGTGACAAAAAAACCGAAATTTTTTGTTTTTTAACCCGTTTTTTTTTAAATCCGGTTTTTTTTGTGAAGGCTTAAGAAGCCAAGTGTTTTTTTTTTCTTTTTTTGAGTGAATTAAAAAATAAGTTTTTTTTTCAATTATCAGAAATCCGTAACTTAGCAAAAGTTAATTAGTAATTACAAAGTGAGGTAACTTTTGGACAAGACCCAGGCCACCCAGACAAGGTCACTTTGACCAAAGGTCACCATAAGCAGTCACCAAAGTCTACAAGGTACAGAAAAAAGGTCACAAGGTCAGGAAGAAAGGTCAAAAAAGGTCACCGGCCCAGAAATTGCCCAAATTTATATTTCAGAAAAATTATGATATTTTTATAAGCAACATTTAGAAATTGTTTTCCTTGACCTAAAAAATAACAGAATTGTTATATTTAGCTACAGAAAAATTGGAAATTAAGTTAATATCGTAAAATACTTTTAAAAATTATTCTACTGCAACAGAGATTGTAAAAGCCACAATTTATAGCAGAATTGGAAAAATAAATTTGTTGGTATATGAATTGATTGATTCCAACTTAGAAAATATTTAATAGAAGAACATAGAAGAACTTTGAAGAACTTTGAAGAAGTTTGAAGAACAATAGTTCACCTTTGACCAAATAAGTTGACCTTTAACATTTTAAGAACAACACACCCGACTAGAAAAAGGGGATAGCTGTTTCTTAATTAATTAATTAATTACAGAGAATTAATTAAATATAATTATCAATAGAACTTTGATATTTTTTTTAAATAATTTTGAAAAGAAAATTATTTTTATTTTGAACTTAAATAATTGAAAAGAGAAATTATTTTATTTTTGAACTTTAAAGAATTTAAAAGAAAATTATTTTATTTTTGAACTTAGAAATGTATTTGAGAGTAAATTATTTTGGTTTGTGGAAAAAGTACCCGTAATAATTTTTTTAAATAATTTTGAAAGATGTTTAATTTATGGGGAAACTTTGAACTTTGATTTTTTTTAATAATTTTCAAAGAAAATTATTTTTTTTGAAAATTGAAAATTTGAAATATTCTTAGACGAAAGACAACACTCAATGACAAAACTTAGATTGTATATTGCCTAACTTGATAGAAAATTAAAATTTAAATAGTGAATTATTATCTATAGGACAGCTTTAAATTTTAATAGTGAATAAATATTTTCTTTGAACATAGAAAATTTTTTGAAAAATATTTGAAAACAGTTTGAATATTTTGAAAACTTTGAAAAAAATATTTTTGAAAACTTAGTGTTTTTTTTTTGAAAACTTTGAAAAAATATTTTTGAGACTTTAGTTTTTTTTTGAAACACTATAGTGTTGTGTTTTGTTTTGATTTGATTAACTTGAATTAATTAAAGTTTAATCATGGCTATGTTTGAACCAATAGTCTTTACAGTCTTCATATTATCAACATTGTTTATCATTCTCTGCTACCTGGTTCAGAAGGCATAACTGGAACAGTTGACCCTAATGGAGCTTCAGGAGGAGCTGAAGGGAATAATACAGACTTAGAAAATAATGATTCAACAGAGAACAAGGATGAGGACATGGATGATACAAATAAAGAAGACAATACAGAAGATGTTAATAAAGAAGAAGAACATGATGTAACAGAAGTAAAGACTACTGACGGACAGAAAACAGAAGAGAACAAAGGAGCAAAACCCAAGATAAGGGAACCCACACAAAAGGATATGGGACTTCCTCCAGTATATCTACCTCCTTCTAACATTGATACAATGTCGTTAAACCCAAATCAGAGAACAGCTTGGGATTGGCATCAACCAGGAAATACAGAAAATACAGCAAGAATACCTAAGGTGCTCCAAAAGACGAATGTTTTGGACAATACCTTTAATATACATTTAAATGCATCGGGGGCCACTCCCCCTTCAAATAAAAAGAAAATTTATCCTTCCTGGAATGGCCAAACAGAAATATTTAACAATAGAAGTGAGTTTAGTGGAGCTTGGGGACAGAGCCAAGCAAGTGATACTTTATATGGAGGACAACCTCAGAATCCGTGGGGACCAGCCCAAAATACTTTAAATAATCCTTTAAATATGCAGCCACCTTACACAGGCTGGCAACAACCCCTTCCTACAATGCAACCTGGATACAATCCATACCCATATGGACCCCCTTATGGAGGATATTATCCAAACGCTGCGTATGCCCCTCCACTTCCAGAATTGCCTAAAGAATTAAAATTGTATGGAAGAAACACCAAGACCCAAGTTTGGGTAGGCATTAAATTTGAGGATTACCTTTCAACGTTGCAAGAGAAGATACGCACGTTAGGCCTAATAACTGAAAGACAGAAAATAGACTATGCTAAGACTACAATCTCTTCTGATTTCTCATCAGAGGCCCGTCAATATATTCTTAAGGATAATAGCTTCTCGAGGTGTAAGACCCTAGAAGACTTTTTAATTCAACTGAAGATTTTTCTCAAACCAGACAAAGCCGAGACAATCTTCTGTTTATTGAAACAGTTCATGAAATTTCAAAGGAGACCACATGTAACTCTTACTGAATTCATGTTGGACTTGAAGAATCTCCTTTGGGAATATCAGAAAAAACTCATAGATATCGAGACTTCCTTTGGATTTACTTCTCAACAGATAAATATCTTAATTATGACTAAGATTTTAGAGAGTATGGAAGAGCTCAGAGATCATAGAAGACTTAGAGAAAAGGTCTTAAAAGTCTTTAATCCAGACTTAAGTTTCGTCGAAATTTTAGAGAAACTTAGTCAAATAGAAGAAGGAGTCTTGTTCCAAACTAACCATAGAGCTGAACAAGATAGAAGAAATACAGCTAGAGTGTTCTATACAGAGAACAATAGCACTAATAATAGTGAAGTTAGAAAAGAAAGAACTACATATAACCCTTCCATGAGGAACAGAACCATGGAATGGAGTAATAAAAAGAATACTTCTAAATTTTCAGGAAAAAGGACAAGCCCTTCTTCAAATATAAGACCTAATAAGGGAGTAGTTAAGAAACTCTCCAGTAAGGAAATAAAGTCCATGGACTATTGCCTAAAATGTGAATCTTTAGGTCATCATTCTAGAAACTGTGGTTGGAATACCACATACTGCAGAGTATGTAGAAAGTTCCATGCCCGGGGTTCGACGTCTAATTGCAAGAATGCCCCTGTATGGATCCCTAATGAGAATGAAAATAATATGGTAATACCATATAATAACCCCACTGATTTTGATAATGGGGTCAAAGCTCGAAGAGTCGAGATTAAAAATGATTCAAATGCTAGAAAGCCAAACTCTTACTCAAAGAATGAGCGTAGCTATCAAGGTAAGAGTCCCAAGAAAACAACCAGAGTTCATCTGATTTCTAATCACCAAGCAGATCCAGAACATGAAGAAATATCTGGAGCTGAAGATGAAGAAGAAGAGAACGAACAGTTTTTTCAACCCGATCTCTCAGAAAGAGAACAAAATTTTTGATTCCAGGCAAAGATTTAAATGAAGAAATGGTAAATAGAACAGTAATTAAAGAAAATACTTCAAGCTTAAAGAAGAGAGGTGTTATAGTAACCTCTAGCTTCTTTGGTGTAGGAATTAGACCCCCAAAATTGGGATGTCATTATTTTTTGTCAATATTTTTGACTCCAGCAAAAGGTCAGAACGAGGTTGAAGTTCATAGCCTACTAGATTTAGGGAGCACAACCTGTTTGATATCGTTGGATAGATTAAAAGAAATAGAAAGAGAAGGAAGATTTAAACTGTCTCTTAAAGAAGCTAGTATTATAGTTCAAGGGATTGGAACTCAGATGATCCACCCCATAGGAGAAGTTGATCTACTTCTAAGGCTACACCAACAGTATTACCCAGTTACCTTTTTAGTGTGTAAGACTGGAAGTACTGGAGCTTGGAATGGAATTCTATTAGGTACAAGTATTTTAGCTACTCTACCTATAACAATAGACCTTTCTTCATCGCATTTAAATCTTAAAGAAGAGGATAACGAAATAAAAGTTAAAATCTTTGCCAAGTTAGGAAGCTTTTTTCTCATGAATCAAGAGGAAAAGATAACTAAGAAAGATAGAATGATTAATAATCATAGAAAAGATTCCAATAGGAATAATAAGTTTAAATTAAACAATTACAGTGATAATTGTAAACCAGTAATTAATAGAGGCTCAAGTGAAAAGCCTACACAGAGATTAATTAATAAAGGCTCCATTATTGAAAAGCCTACACAGAGATTAATTAATAAAGGCTCCATTATTGAAAAGCCTACACAGAGATTAATTAATAAAGGCTCCATTCTTGAAAAGCCTACACAGAGAATTATTACTAAAGGCTCATTGGAAAAGCCTACAAAGAGAATTATTACTAAAGGCTCATTGGAAAAGCCTACAAAGAGAATAATTAAGATAGAAATAAATAAAAATTCTGTTGTTCTTCAAGAGAACAAAGAAAATTCACAACTTCCTCCAGTAGAGGAAGGACCTTTAATAGCAGACGAAGAAATAGAAGTTCAATTGCTATTAATAGAAGAAACAATGGCACCTGCTCAATCTTATGGGTATTTGAAAGTCAGACCTGAGAGTAAAGAAGATTTGAGACTGGAAAAGAAGTGTTTAATAACACCTGCTTTTTCCTTAGGGCCATTATATTTTGCAAACTCTGTATGCCCAGTTAGAAACAATGAAGTTATTTTGAGTTATATTAATTTAAGTGACAAGCCTTTTTATTTAAGAAGAAATAAAAACATAGGTAAATGTCATCCGATTTTGGAACTTATTGAAGAAGAAAATTTTAATAAAACTGCTATTGCTACAGAGAATAAGCAGTTAGGTTCTACTTGTATAGTAACCTGCTCAGAAAATTTATCAGATAAACAGTTGAAGAATGCATACAGAGAGATTATTACAGATAATTTAAGTAAAGAAGAAGCAGATGTTTCTATTTTACAGAAACCTGAGCATTTAGAAGAACTTCTAGATTTGTTAATGGAATACAAGGACGTTATTGCTCTAGATGATGATGCAGTTCCTGTGTGTCCCATACAGAAGTTTGAAATAGAACTTACTCCAGATGCTCCAAAGATCATTTTTAGAAAACAGTATCGTCTTCCACATCGCTACCTGGAAGACATAGATAATTTTACAGATGCAGCTTTAAAGAAAGGATATATTAAAGCTTGCTATTCGCCACATAGTTCACCTCTACTGGTGGTGGCCAAGAAAAACTCTAACAAACCAAGAGTCTGTATAGATTATAGATACTTGAACTCTTTCAGCGTCCCAGATGTGTACCCATTGCCCTCAATAGACGAGATATTTTCGTCCCTAGGAGGCAGTACGATTTTTACAAGTTGTGACTTGATAGATGCTTATCATTCCCTCGAAGTCGAGGAGGAAACACAGAAATTAATGGCTTTCCGTACAAGGAAAGGATTATTCTGCCCAACCAGATTATTATTTGGGCACCGCAATGCCCCAAGTACCTATGCTAGGACAATGCAAGTCGCGTTGAACCATTTATTAGGACCTATTGCCCAAGTGTATTTAGATGATGTCTTAATCATGGGTAAAAATAAGGCAGAACATTTTGAAAACTTAAAGAAAGTTTTTACTGCATTTAGAGATAATAAATTAAGAGTTAAATTGACTAAATGTCACTTTTTACAAACCTCAGTGTTATACTTAGGATTCAAGATAGGAAGAGACGGAATTTCACCAGAT
>JABUQX010047513.1:35000-38728 GCA_015478945.1 Trachelipus rathkii | reverse complement strand
TTTTCTGCCTTAAGGACTATGATGAGACTTGTTCAGTTCCGAGCTTTCAAGTTTCCTGCATCACTTTGCTTAACTAGTTTTCTTTCTCTTCACTGCATAGACTGTTTATAATCTTCTCATTCCAAAATATCTGGAGTCCTCTATTCTAGGGGATTTCAATTGTACACAGAGCGCATCTTGAATCGCGTGGTGGATCCTCTACATCTCAGTGTTTTGTATGAGAATAGCGTGTGAATTGGAGTGAGGATGCGGAATCATTTCAGGCATTGTCTAACGCATCTTTGGAAGCAAACTCATTAAAGATTCTAACACACATTCCGGGATCGTCCCCACCTCCTATAACCACAATTTTGACACACTCTCACTATGTAAGTTTCACCATTAGTCTTCTCACTCATTATTAGAATAACACCAGCCTTCAGCTCTATGGTACAAATCTGACCACAACTTATATCTTCTTATTTTAATACTTTCTCTCCAACAGCTCAACATCACCTGACCCTGTGCGTTCTTCCTCGCTCTCTCACTCGCGCCGACTTGGGGGGTTTGCGCTTGCTGTGTTACTCGTCTAACTATAAATTGAGATATGACTGCATTTTCCTTTCACTCATTGGTGGTAGACGCTTCGGACTCTGCCACGAACAAGGTGGTTGAGCTCGCTCACACTCCGTTCAGGCATGAAGCAAGGGTTACATTCTATGCAACTAAATCTTCTCTCAGCGTCAATCAATCCACTGTTTCGATCGTTAATATCGCTCTCTCGGTCATTCAGAGGCTAGAGAGACAATTGTGGGTATGGGAGGGAGAGAAAAAATTCTCGTTCTCCTATCACTCTTCATAATTTTCATTCAGCTAGAAATCGTTTTGCAGGGATACTCTTCTCGACGAGCAAAGCCGGACTTTCATCAAAGAAAGTGCAGCGGATAACCATCCTTGTTACTCGGAACACTGATAAATGCTTTCTGGCCTTGATATCTTTCCCAAAAAACATTGAACAGCAAAACTTCTGTAAATCTAACTATTTCCTCCTATATATTGTGCGCATCTGATGGTTCTGTTGTTGTTTATAACTCTCTCTAAACTAGCAAAGGGCCAATCACTCTTACGAGCCTCCTATTCTGTTTCCTCTCAACGTATATCTGGAGGACGGATTCTGGCATTCCTCTTCCTCCTCCTGTGCTCTTGCTCAGAAGTGTACCTACGCCCTTGTGCCGGAGATAGTGAATATGGACTCCAGGGGTGCATGGGCATAACTGCAAATCTCATGGAACGATTAGGAAAGGCGGGTGCCCGATATTGGATCAGTCTTCCCGTAGGTTTTTATAGGGAGTTGTGCTTCCGTGCTGGGCCCTCCTCTCGTTCCAACTATATTCTCTTATGCCTCAATACTAGCATTTCCCTCAGTGTTGGAAGCGCGATATGTCCAACCATAATTCCAAAAAAAAGGAAGCCCGTCTCTGATCCTTCTAAACTAGACGTACGCATATAAGCTCGTGAGAGACCTGATATTCAGGTGCGGTGAAGATCTTGAAAACTTCTCAAGCTCTACATTTCTAGTACCATTCTGATACTCAGTCCCTATCTTTCCCGATCGCCAGTACGGCTTTCGGCGCTTCAATGGAGGTCTTACTTTTGTGCTTATATACTTTCCTACTAACAGATTTTATGGTTTTTACCGGGAAACCCTCGAAGTTCGAGAATTACGGGAGGACTTGCGTAGTTTGCGTTGCCGAAGGCTTGAATATTTCAAAGCACTTTTGACCGGCGGTTTGTTTATGGCACGCGTCACTTCTCTCCAAGCAGCTTACCTTCCTTGGGATTTCCTCCTTCTCTTTGCTTACTTATGTTCTAGCTTTCTTTCAAATCGCTCAATATTCGGCTTTTGTTTGATGGGGCGACTTCTTCTTCCTTTTCTGTTAATAGTGGTTGTTCCTTCAGGGTTCTATCTTATCTGCTATTTGTATTCCTTCTTTTCATTAATTGTTTCTCTTCTCACCTGCAATCTAACTCTATCCACTCATTATGCCGATGATTCGACTCCTCATTTCCTCCGTTCTTCATTGTAAGTCTGCACTCAACTTCTTTACTTCTAGAATTTTGACCTCTTCGATCCTTTAATCTGTCTCCGTATTTCCATATATGCTCGCTGGATTAGAGGTAATTAGTAATTTCCGGGGTGGGGTGACAGTCCAACATAACCTTGTGAAAAATTTAAGTGTCTTTAAAAACTCCCAACTTCTACAAATCTCTCCCTCTGAGAGCAGCGCGTTCTTAACTTTTCCATCATCTTTTTTCGACTCGGTTCTCTGATACATCTCCTAGTTGAACAATATAACGGAAACATCTTGGGCTCTCTATAACATAAACGAAAAGAAAATGTATCTGGAGAACCTCACATTCCACTATATGGTTCATAACTGATACATCATTTAAACTGGGACTCTTCTGTTTGAGTACTTGCGAGACTTTTTTTCCTTTCTTGCAGCAGATCTCTCCAAGTATGAGCAGAGCGCTCTCATACCGCCCTTGTATGGAAGTACTGCATCTCATATCTGGGGGGGCTTAGGTTTCGAGCGCGGCTTGGTTGGGATAGGGGTCGAGTTCATTAAGGCTATAAGACTTTAGGCTGTGAATAAATCTCCAGTGTACTTTCTGAAGTTTACTTGACCCTCTAGGTCTTTTGCGGGTTAGTTGATGTATAGGTGTGCTTTATCTCTTTTCCTATAGGTACCCGTAGCCGGACGAGGGATGTGCTCGAGGAAGCTCTCTCCACCACATACGCGTGTAGCCGCCTCCGTTTAAGAGCTCTTTTCCTCGCAAAAGCAGGCACACGGGGGCTCGCTCGTGTGTCGGCAACATGAGTTGTTAGTTGTTGATGTTGCAACTCGAGGATTAGTTACCACGCTGAGGGTCTATGAGGTGCCTAAAAGCCCCGCTACTCTTGCCTGCTATAAATTCTTGCCACTCCGCCTGCCCATTGCACCACCCCTACAACCCTCACACGCCAAATGACTATAAAACTGACAACATAAATAAAAAATAATATAGAATAAAAAAGAACCATGGCAATTCTCTATACCAATCTTCTTAAACTTTCCATCCTACTCAATTTAATCTCCCCTCACTTTAAAGCCCCGCGTACCTGAATAGCTTATACTGCGTAATATTAAAGCCAGGTTAGTTGAAATTTTGTTGGTAACACCCCGTTTCCTTGTAAAGAGAGGGCTTGCCCCGTGAGCAAGGTGGTGTATTATATACTCGCATCAAAAAAACAATAAAAAATACCACAAATATAAAAAAAATAAATCAAAATAATGTTATTATATCATTATAAATAATAACTTGATAATAATAATCTATATATTTTTATAATATAGTATATATAATAAAATTATTTACAGTCAGTATCTATAATAATAATTATATATTGTAAATAAATATATAATAAAGTGATTGAGTTTAGTAATATATATATATGTTTTTTATATTAAATATATAATAAAAACTTATATCAATAACCCTAATCACTACGAACCGCATCATGCATATATATATAATATAATAATAATATATAATATACTCCTTACCATCATAATAAATTTACGAGTACTTATATATAGTGAGAATATATAATGTATAATAAAAATATATAATAATAATATAATATAATATTTAATACATAATATATATTATTTATAATATTTGTTCAAATGTATTTTATATAATAT
>JABUQX010047513.1:10000-30000 GCA_015478945.1 Trachelipus rathkii | reverse complement strand
CTTCCCCCACCGAAATCAAAAATGTCCCCCCGGAAGATTTTCCAACATTCTTTTATATATTTTAAAAAAAAATAATGTAAACAAAGATTTCGGAACTGACCTAGTTATTTGTGAAACTAGTGTTAGATATATCATAAGTTTAATCTATCTATCAACGTTTACATACGGAAGCCCAACAGCATTGGAAAAACCTATAGTGATCATATTTTATATCTATAATTTAACATTTATATTGAAAAAATAGTGAAAGATATAGTATAAATAACGGGATATTTTATATAATCTAATATACATTATTTACCCCTAAATATAAATAGGCTAATACTAAATTAGTATTCACTCTATGACTCAATACCTAAACTATTCACTTACGTTAAAGATATATACTAATAGGTATCTATTCACACCTTATTAACACTTATATAATTATCTCAGCTGTATATCTATTTTTATATATATATCTATAATAATTTCTATTATATTATATATATATACTAATATATAAATATGAATATGTCATATTTGCGTTTAGAGCGACAACTATCATGGATCCATATCTCAAAAACTACAATAGCTTACAGGGAAAAGGAATACATAGTTGGGAATCATGCCAAAAAACCCCACTCCCACAAGGCCAGGGTTTCATTTTCTAAAGCCCATGAAGGCGAGTAATGCCGTTAACATATCTGCATGATTTACGTCCCTGAACAATTTGTTCGTTTTATATGGCGGAAATAAAACCACGCGTGCTAAAACAAGAGAAAAAAAATAAAAAAAAAAAAAAAACAAAAAAAAAAAAAAAAAAGAAAAAACACATCCACTATGTTCCTCAAAAACTACAATAGTACAGCGAAAAAGGAATACAATTTTTGGAATCCTTGTAAGATTTTGGTTAGGTGAAAAAGTTTTGTGAGCTAAAAAAAAAAAAAAAACTTAAATAAATAAATATTTAAATTTAAATAAAATTATTCAGCAATATATTTTTTTTTTTTTCTCTTGGATTGGATTGAGCAGGGAGAGTGCTCACTATACTATACCGTAGTTTTATTATGGCTATGACCTATATTAAATTTGACTAAAGGTTATATGTATTACTAACGGGCAATGTATAGGGCGGGCTCGACACTGCCGACACCCGAGTTGGAAACCACAGCAGAGGGGGGATACGATTTTCCATCACCCGCGTAGGATACGGAGGGGCGCTGAGGAACCCCGCGACACTACCTAAAATACAATATAGAGCGGGTACAACTACTATTAGTTCCCGTACTATTTATATACGCACCCTCTCCCGACTATCAGATACAGGGGCTAGGATATAATTTATGTACCTATACTTACCCGTCAATTATTTACATACTGATATAGTTCCCTCGGAAGGCCATTATACGGTATAGTATAGGAGGTGAGGTGGAGGGGGAAAAAAAACCCTCCACCTATATATAGATCTACCTATTTGACCATCAATACTCGGTCGCGTCCATATATTATTACCCTATATCGGGTAGTAGAACATTCTTATTATTATACAGTTAAAAGAAAAAAAAGCAAAACTTTTAATAGAAAGTCTTATTTATTTAAAACAATGATTACCTAAATACCCTGTCGGAGATTAATCAGAAAACTTTTATATAGCATAACTATATATATATATTTCTATATTATTCCCCACCCCATATCTAAACTAAGGCCTCTCTCATATCATATTATACTATAATCTATTAACAATGAATATTTTCATACTTTATATTTATTTTTTTCTTTACAATTTTTTATTGTAAAATTTTCCCAGGATTTCAAAAAAGGTATTCTTTTCGCATAGTTACTGAGCTTATTGTAGTTTTTTGAAGATTCTTAATTGTTTTCTTTAAATTTATCTTCTTTTTTTTTTTTTTTTACATTTTTTACCAGCTCCAAAAATTGTAAACCAGCACTTCCAGGACAATGTGAATTCCCTTTTCCTTGTGGCTACCTTTAAGTTTTTGAGATATGGCATTGATTATATTGTCTCAGTCATCTAAAACCAACTATTATCTTCTCCAGCCCATTTTATATATTCATATATATTTATACATATATAATGGTTATATATATATATCTACGAATATAATTATATACTATAATCGCTATAAATAATAATATATATATAATAATATGTAAATACAAACTTTTATACATTTCTCTTGTTTCCTTAAAAAAAAAACTTAAAACAAATTTCCACTCCTGCCCAAATCTCTATCTCCCCACTTGACCTTTATCACCCCAGAATTTTTAAACCCATCAAATCCCGGTAACACTCCAACTTCCCTCCCCAATCTCTCCCACGAGCAAAGTTCTGAAAAACTTTCCCAACCAGTTCCATTTTTTTTTTCGGGTACAAACAATTTATTCTTGTTTGATGTTTCTATAACCGAAGGCTTTTTCTTCTTCCTATTTCTTGCACGAGTTAAATAAGCACTGAGGAAACCTGGGAATCGATGATATTAAATCTAAACGGGGCAAGTCCAAATAACAGGAATTTCATCATCTCCCAACAAATAGGGAAAACACCGGCGGAAAGCCGCCCAATTTGAGGAACGAAACCCAAGCCAGTTACCTACTATTCCTGTTGACAAGGAAGGAGCAAAAGGAGTCAAGAATACACAAAACCGTTCACACACCATTAAACAGGTACTTCAAAACCATTCTTTTTCATTTAAATTTTTTTAATCAGGGTAAAACTAAAATCCTCATATAAATATTTTGCCTTCCCCGCTGGTAGTCAAATCACATTAAATGTGGATTACGGCAAGCCACTGTTTCCATAAACCAAAAATTGTGAAAGCTGTGCGACACGGTTTATTGGCAGGAAGCTTCATCTGCCTGGAAAAAAACAGGAAAGGGAGGAACACCACAATTCCTACTTTCCCAAAAATGGACAAAAAAAGAAAAAGGACGGCACACGCTTTTAAAAAAGGAAGAGCAACTCTTTAAAGAAAGAGACAACTGCCAGGGTTTTTACTTCTCCCATTGTCCCTTCTAATCCAATAGTGGTGTTACATACTTGTTGATCCGGAAAAAATTTGACCGCCAAATGTACTTTTCATCTAAAAACTAACCATTTTATTTTTTCCCTCATAGCTCTAGAGGTGGAAGATAATGCACCACTAGCACTAGTGAGTATTATCCACAGTTTTTTCAGGGTATTTTTTTAACAAATAGTGGTTTTGTATCTAATTTTTTTTCCAGCGATAATACTACTAGTGCTACCACTCACTAGAGAGTATTATCCACTGTTTTTCAGAGTAATTTTTTAACAAATGTAATGCAATAAGAGTCCCAGTGACTATATCTTTGTTATTTTTAATTTTTTTTAAGAGTCCGATTGACTCCGAATTTCTTATTGCATGTACAAGGCCCACAGCCCATTTCATTTTTAATGGTTCACCTAAAATACAACAAGCCCCTATACCGGGTTTATTATTTCGGATACTACGTACACTTATATATATAAATATATAATATATATATATTATATAATTATTATATATTATATATTAATTTAATAATATATTATATTATATATATATTAGGTTTTTACTTACGCGGTTGTACTTTGATCGTACTAGGCCAGTTAAGGTACGCGTAAATCTTTGTAAGACCTTGTGAAGGTCTTTATATATTAACATGATATCCTAGATGCTTGCGTGCAAAAAACAGGTGGAGTTGATTTACCATCTCAGTGCTATTTTAAATTAAGTTTTAGAAAATTAGCGTATCCGTGAATGTTCAAGGAAAACTGGAAAGAAACAGTGTCAAAATTCAGAATAAGAGAGATGTAAGGTATTTCAATGGAAAAATGCCTAGATTCGTATGGGTCTTAAACGCGGCTCTGTGTCACAAAACACTATTGATTCAATACAGAGTGAAATTTGAGAATAAATGTATAACAGAGAAGCTTTTTCAGCGTTAGTATAGAAAGCGGAATCATTTTTATAATCTAAAGAAGAAATTATTACCTTCACTCACACCAAATTATGAAGAGCATTAGATTCGTATGGATGTTTAGATAAAACAAAAAAAACCTCTTGAAGATCTGGATTAAAGACACCCAGTGAGTAGATCGATTTTTTGTATATTTGCAGCTTCAGAGTTATTTTGCTCTTCTTGTTAATGTCGGTTGGACAAACAAGAATGAAAATTAATATACTTAGTATAGTATTATCTCTTTTAATGGCAGTTGAATCCAACGAACATAAATAATCAAAGGTGGAGAATTGTCACTATGTTGTTCGCTATGTTATTAGCTCCAAGCTCCACCGCAGTTTATGAAGTAAGAGAAAAAATTTGTTACTTGTTTTAGATTTTGAAAAAAAATGACGGCGAGTCAATATTTTTTGGCTATGACTGATGCTTTTAAAAAACGAAAAACTTTATTATATAACAGCAAAAAGCATCTAAATAATATCAAATGAAGAAAAAGGTTATTGTTTGGTGTGTTTTTTCTTTTGGTGTGAACCTCTAATCGTATTTCAGAAGTTGATGATTTTTTCGGAATTAGCCTTATTTTCTACTTGACTCTCATAATCATGAAAAAATAATACTATAATTACCTTTTGGAACGATATGGTTTCCAGTCAGGTTTTGAGGTTTATTGAGTGACGCGGATATAGATCTTCGGTGAAAGTGTAAAACAATGTAAAAATTCCAATAAAATGCTTGTAGACCCCATGCTTATATCCTTCTTGTCGATCGCTATTCCAGTAATATGTTTCCAATGATAATAGTGGACCTTTACATGTGTTAAAAGATAATCTACAAGCAGGTGTCTTCATTGTTCTCCCAAAAGAGAATAGATTTTAAACATTGAAATCAAAATCGCTAGATAGATCCTGCCTATGCACACAATTACCAGAAGAGCTGTCAGACGTACCTTGGGGTACACCTTCAGCGCAATTTTATACGTACTGTACCGCTGCCCTGTTTTATATATATATATTATGTTTCTGTCAATTCTATATATAGGTAGTGCATAGTAATAAATTTTCACAAGATTCTTAATAAGATTTTCATGAAATTAGGTATTCTATATAGAACTTTATGAGAAATATTCAATGGCATATGTCTCACTGCTTATAGTTAATCTGGCTATTCCAGATATAACACTGAATGCCTTGTAAAATTAAGTAGGGTTCTCTAAAAAGAAAAATAACTTACTTAAAACTCTCATCTTTCCCCATACTTATTATACTTATGGAACAGTTGGAGCCACCTCTCTCAGCAAGGACAATCAAGTGCACAGTATCCTCGGGTATGGTGAAAAATGAAGATGATGAATTTCAGATGATTAAAAACTATAAGGCTCTTTGTGAAGCAATTTATATTCAGGGATTTTAAACAGGCAATATTTATACAGTTGCTACACAAAAATTAAATGGTGGTTTACACGGACTGCAAGAGAATATATGTACGAAGTAGAGCAACTAATTTAAACATATAGATTAATGATAAAGCTGTAAGATTAATACAGCTATGTGGCAGTTTATTTTTGAAAACGTAAACAGTTTTGTTCGAATATTAATGTCAGAACGAAGAAATGATAGTTGCTTTCAGAATTAATTGAAATATTAGTAAATCATGATATAAAATAAATTTTATGCATATTAACTCACTGTTGACCGCATACGATTAAAACGATACTAGTACAGATGTTTCTTTCTTATTTATATAAGGGCTGCGGACTAAATGTTACGTTTGAGACAAATCTTAATAAATAAAACATGGAGTAATATTACACATAAATAGCAGTTCAAAATTAATATTAACTAAAACTATTTAAATTATTCTGACCTTATGAACGATCTTCAGCAACGTCGACCAATGAAATAGGATAATGACAAAGCTCAGGAATTCGTATGGACAATTGAAATCTCTACACTTCCTCGTATATTTAAACTTGTCTAGTAATCTTTAATTATTTGCCTAGAATTTATGTATATATGTATATATATAACTATGACTTAATATAAGAATTTCATAAAATATATATAGTACTATATATATATATATACGCTTTATCATTTGTGAGGTGAGTTACTAAATTATATAATATAGGCTATACTCAAGGAGGTCTTAATTCATATCTAATAAATTATTTTACGCTAATAACCTATTTATAGCTCTTTAACTCACTAGAATAATTATTTTAATATATATGTCAGGTTCTTCAAAAAAATTATTTTACTAGATTATTATATATATATATAGTGAGTATAGTCATAATATATATATATATATATATATATATAATATCTAGTATTAACATAATAATATACTATTATATTATTAATATAATATAATATAAATTATTAATATAAATTAATATATCATGCTTAAATGACCCCCCAGGAAAATATTTTATAGGTTAAAATACCACCGAATATAATATTAAGTTTCTGAATTAAAACACTGGGTGCGCTAGAGACATCAAGAGAGGAACTGTGCGGTTGCGTAGAATATTGATAAAATCTTAAAAAATTTATCAGCTGCAAGCAGCATATAGGATAGGCATGAAAGTGCCTTAAGAGACTGTTTATAAATTAACTTATAAAAGACATTACTAGAAACTATAAAAAAAACAGAGACTAAAGTGAGAGATATATTTTATTTATACTATGTAATATACCACACAGCTGTTAGCATTATTATTTAAAAAGGATGACTCTAGACAAAAAATAACTTATATTTTCCAGTATCACCAATATATATATATAATCTATATATATAATAATAATAAATAGTTTGTTTTTTTTATATATATTTATATATTATGACTATATATATATATATATATATAATTAATTTATATCTATCTTATACTACCTTTATAATAATAGTACGTTTAAATATATTATATATTTATCAGTGACCGGAAACTTCACCACTAATAGACAACAACTGGCCATGCACCAGGCCCGACGTTCATAGAGGTGCACTCCTATGAAATTTCTCTTTGGTTACCAAGCCATGGGCGTTTTGTCACGCGCGCGCACGCGGGCAGCTGAACACCCCCTCTAACTCGTTACTCTCTCACTAGAGCTCTACCTCGCAATTATATATATATATATACCAGCCGTCCCCAGTTCCGGGTGCCGCTCCAACAAATATAAATGATAGTCAAATAATAATATAACTTTTAATAATACTGCCCTGTCTTATTATATTTATATATACCTATGATTTATATTTATCTATATACTCTCCTACTTACTTACATATACTTAGTATAACTCATATATTCTCCAGGATATAATATAATACTATAAATATTTTCCATAGTTTAACAACACAATATATTATGGGTAAATATTTACGCTCTCACTAATATATATATATATATATATATATAGGCTACGTTAAGTATATATTTACGAGTATATGGCGAAGGCTATTGGCAATCGTCATATTTTCTCACATTTCTCTTGACGATACGAGTTCTTCTCAATTTTTATATTTTGCTCTTTCTAAGAGATGATAAGAAGTGTGTTGTTATTCTATCTATGCCTTTTTTTTAACGTTGATATGTATATATTAAATTCTTATTTTGTGTTAGTTAATTATTGCATCATAAGTGTTCAAGGTCAAAGTAGAGGTTGAAATTATCACTCCGTCACGCCACTCTCTATAATTCAACACCACCTCAGTGTTAAAGTTATAGTTCCACTTTCATCAGGATTATCGGATATTAGGAGATACCTGGTACGTACGTTTTAACTTAAATATTATAATAAAATCTTGTGTATTTACTCATGAAAAGTAGGAATTTTTGTAACATGATCTTACTTGTTCATTATGAGCTTAGTTTTTATATTTGCAATGAGTTTGCATTAATATTTACCAAGTAGTGGTTTTCACATAGTTTGCTATTAGTTCGAGTTTGCGCGAGTTAACATTCTCATGAAATGTTTGCAATAAGAGCATCAACCTATGACCATATGTGGCAGAGTTTTCAGTAGTAGAACATTATATACATATATTATATATTATATATATATAATAATATATATATATATATATATATATATATATTATATATTGTTATTATATATATATCTAGTGATAGACTCAGTAAAGGTACTTATATATATATATATACTCTACTATATAAATAAATATAAATATATTTTCATAAATACATCATATATTATTATTAGGTATACTATAGTACTAGCCCAGTCCAAAATTGATTTACGTATATTATATAACTCACATAATATATATAAATATAATATATATTATAGTATAACTAAATATTATATTTTACTATTTTATATATATATATAATAATATTTATATACTTTACACCATATAATATTAATAATCTTTTTATATTTATAAATATGAAAATCTATATAATATACTATTATTTAGGTATCGCTCAATAAGTACTACCTCACTGTGAGTATAGCTCACTAATATATATGTTTGCATATAAAATTGAGAGAGGAGAGACGAGACCCAGGTGTTATTGGGAAAATTAAGTAAAGGGCAAAACGCTGACGACTACAGCCAGAGTCAAACAAGGACTACACAAAGAGGTCTCATCTCCTCCTCACTATCGCATATTTCCGCATGATGAAAGAAACTCCTAATTCAACACACGCGGAGGCCCATCACTCTAGATACACATAGTCAAATAGATATGGGTCCAGATTTTTGGAGCGAGCGTTTCATGTAGAATGACAGTCACTCGAAATAATGACTATTAGGTAGATTTAATCGTTGGACATTCATACTATGTATATCGACTGATGAAAAAGGATTTAACAGATTACTTAGAAAGATGTGTTGGATTCTCCAACTATAAAACCACTATTAATTTATTTTGGAAAGATGCGGGATACCACTAAAAGTGAGAGAAATTCAATTTTATGAATGGTTGGTGAGACATATATCACCTTGACTGACATACTCAGGCGCCTAAAGAGGTAGGATTTTACAAGTTTTGTATTTTATTGCCACCAAATTTTAAGTTTTGGTCAGAGGGTTCCTTAGGCACTTTTAATAATAAGACTCATTTCACTTTAATATATTAATAAAATGTTCATGCGGTTTTGTCAAGGGACATACTATAAACAGTAAAGTTGTCAATAATAAATACTAGTTGTTAAAGCTCTAGCAAGATTATTCCTACAGGACGTGCTGGAAGACATCCAAATAATTATATATTTTGTAACTAAGTAAAAATAAAAGAAGATAAAATTAAAAAAAATATATCTTTTACAAATAATTTCATGTGTGACTCCAATTTTCTGGTATCGACGCGAATTTATTAGGCTTCGGATATATATATAGTCGGATAACATCATAGATGATGGAGTGTTGGAGTAAGATTTGGTGCGCTTAACCGAATAGATCCGGAGACAGTCTATATTTCATAACCATTTTGAAAAGAGGGAGAAGCACGCACATCAAATAAGCGAGTTGTCACGACCGAGGTTCAAGATCAGACTCGAATCACTTTCTCTATAGTGGTACTACTATAAAGGAAAAAGCATCAGTTTCTCAATAAGGTAAAAGGAAGCGTGCACGTATAGATTACTAGCAGATGAATCCGCTGATATTTCTGAAAAGAAACAATTACTCACCACTACGCAGGTTTGCGCTTGTATTATTTGCGACAAAGAGGTCCAATTGAAGGGCACAAAAGAGGATTTTATTGGCCATTTTCACGTAATGAAAGAGCACCTTGAAGGGACTCAAAACAACCATTGCGAAAGCCATTGGCGATTTTGTCACGACCGGAAGAACAGAATCAAAAGAAATGCGTGGGCTTGGGTCTTCGATGACTTTATATTGCCTACGTATGATATGCAAAAGAAGGAGGTGAAGTAGTTTGTTATATTCACTAAATTGGAGCTATAAATGTATAGGATAATATGATACCAAATTATTACCTGACCTTGACCTTATTTGGCCTTGACCTTTTTTAGCCTTGACCGTTTTGAGACCTTGATTTTTTGCAAACCCTTCGCAAGAAGTTGTTGCGCCAGGGACTGTTGCGCAAGCAACCGTCGTACGTTACCCTCCACTCCCTATTTTGTGGTTCTCCCCCTTATTAGTAGGAGCTATAGCCTTTTTTTTTTGATAATGTATTACTCGCGCCTTCCGATTACTCTCTCGGCCTTTAGATATCACGGTAGTCAAGGCATGGACAATGACTCATTCTCTAAGGTCACAGTGGAATACACGGGTGTTTAGCTAGGGTACTTATCTTGAGCTCGGGCTGAATTGACTTATTTCGGGGACTCACCTTAAGGCGTGCCAGTGAGAATTAGGTGTGGCTTAGTAGGGATGTATCATATGCAGCCATCGGTGCTGAAATTTTTACGCAGTATACTTAAAAGGCTCAGTGCGAAGTTATCATAGGTGATAATCTTTGACAGGAGTGATCCAGGATACCTGCCAACCTTGACATTTTCTACGGTGGAACATTTATGCTAAACATAAGGTCATGGTAGGTACACTGGACCGTATAGTAGTATTCGGTGTCACTAAGCGTGTATTTCCTATCACGCCAAGATCCCTATCCTACAACAGCACTCTTACTATTCACACACATACACACACACCACACACACACACACACAACACACATCGACATACGAGAACTCGCTATTATTATTGAAACGAATACTTGTACCTTATACTACTTAAACCTTATTTTCTTATGTACTATCACTCACTAAATATAAGGTTTATATAATGAATATATATTATATTTATATATATAACAACTATATATATATATATAAATATTTATTTAATATATATAATAATATACCTATATATATACTGGTGAGTATTCTATATATTATCATATAACCATAATATTATTTATATATAATATATATACTAATATATTATTATAAGTGTATATAAGAACTCTCCAATACCGGCGATATATTGAGGATTTATAGGGTATATACCCCTAATATATTATTATATTTTATAGTTATAATTAGGATTAATAAATACTTATAAATAATTATTATAATTAGTAGTAGTAGGTCCATACGCTACTAATATATATATATAAATATATATATATAGCTGATATATATATTATATATAAGTAAATATATATAGGGTGAGTATATATAGTATTATTGCCGCACCCGTGTTGACAACTTATACACACACATCAAACCACACACAACACACACCACACACACACCACACACGACACACCTTTGAATATTTTGAATCCCTACAGACTTTGATGTTCTCACGCTTATATGAATGCCTTCAGCTTTTGCACTGCCCTTAGTATATGTTCTCAACAGCAGTCTATTTGAATGCCGACAGCATTGATTAGTACCTCAACTTTTGATGGCCCAATTTATTGTTAGGTTTCGAGCTTTTAGATGGTAACCTATATTCATTTGAATAGTGTTTATCATCTATATGATTGTTCTCAATTTTTGTGGTATCTTTTTAGATTAGTTTCACACTTCTTGATCTTGTTATATTCTTGAGGGACCTATGTGTTGTATGGTCAGCTAATGAAAGCTATTAGATTGCAATTCTCGCACATATCAGTCGAAGTGCCAGGTGAAAAATCAATAAATGCTTAGATTGAAGTTGGGCCAAAATGCTTTATATTCATTGTGCTCATCATGAGCGCCCTAAAAATTTCTTGGAGGCCACATGAGGTCGCAAAACTGCACTTGCCCCACATATAGTGTGCACACTGCCTATTGCCATCTTTTAATATGCCAAGGCCGCTCTCTCTCGCCTCCCTGAGCCGGGGGTAGAGATAGGCACCCTTAATAATGAGGGCCTGCTCTTTATACCTCCATAGGATTATAAAGATATGAGGAATCAATCTGGTTTAATATTAGTTGCCGATTAGGAGATGACTTCTACTAATGAACGGTTAGTAATCTTTTACTATTTTCTATAGCCCCAAAATATTATATATACTTTCTATAATAATATAATATTTAGCGTATCACTAAATAAATAATAAGATATTATTTTACTAAACCTACTAAATAATATATATATACTATTCAAGAACCCACGTTATTACCATAATATCAACCATTATATATATATCTAACTCACCGCTCATATACTAAATTTGAGTAGTATTTCCATTCCTACAAATATTTATTTTATTTGTTCTAATATACTATAATATACTAAATGTTCCATACAGTGAGAATTAGTGTGACGTAATTAATATCCTTCCTATTATATTACAATATCTATAATTAAAGCTAGACAAAAGCTCAGTGCCTGATCTGTGCCCTACTATACATATATATATAAATATATAACTATTTATATTTGTTATACTACTATATATAATATAGAAACCTCACTAAGCCTAATATCACAGATGAGGGTGAGTATATATTCACAGTCTCTATATATATGATACATACCTCAATATATGCTTATACTCACTCATAAAGTAATAGATAATATATAATTATATAGTGGACCAATTGGGATATATATGAATAAAATAAATTATAATATACACTTTAAGTTTATAAAATATATGTTTTCCATACATAGTAGTAATATATATATATAATATATATAAAATACTTACCCATATACTCTCACTATTATAATATATATATATATATATCTTATCTCACCCTATAAACACAATAATATATAAATATAGTATAATTTTACGTGTGCACACACACACACACACACATACACACAAACATACACACACTCCTACGATACAATCAACTTCACTTCACACCAGATACACTCTCTTATCTTACGCTCACACACACACACCACACACAACCAACACACAACAGATACAACAAATCACTACCAGCTATAGACACTTTATACCCGAAACTTACAGCTTACGCCTTACACACACCAAACCCTTACACTTTTGGCCTATAGACACTCTTTTATTACACACGTGTGACAACGAAATTATTCAAATCACACCTAGACAATTACAAAGCCGTTTTACATACATACACAACTATGACACTGTATAAGGCACTTATTAATCACTCTCTCACCTAGTTTATTGCTACTAGGACCATATACCATCTCTGCAACCACACACACAGATACACTTTATTACTCTACACTCACACACTCCCGATATTATATGATTCTCGGTCAAATTCGATGAGTTCAATTTCTGTTTCATCAAACTGAAACTGCATCTTGAGGAGTTAAAAAAGGTAGTCTATGATGAACCAGAAAGATATTCAAAAGCTTTTTTCGTAGCTTTTTCTAAATATAGCCCTAACCTACTATCCAATAGATACTCAGCATAATTATGTATTTCGTCTTTCCACATAGGTGCGATAAGTTACAGGGAGTGTGCAGCGAGGGGCGCAGCATCCGCTATTCATGCGCAAAGACAAGGGCAACCCCCGCACCCCGCAGGGTGCGACGCGACTTGCGGACTTACGCGCGGCCGGCCTCGCGTGCCCCCGCAAGACTCGCTATATTTCTTGATCCGATAACCCACCCACCACGAGCCGCGTTGCGCCCGCAGGTGCAATATTCCCGCGTACCCGCCCGCCGCGTGCGCCCGCATTCGTCTGAAGTATTCTCCCGCATTCGCGAGTGAAAAACGTATTTGTCTCAATAATACTATGGTCATTATTTTGATTTCAACACTTAAACATTTTTATTAAAGAGATAATTTCTCGATTCCTAAAACTTGAACAATTATATTGAATACTAACTCGAATTATTATTTAAACACATAGTCTACATAGTGATGATATCAATGTAAAAACATTGTGGTGTTCAAAAAAAATTCACTGATTCTTTCGAATCTATATATCAGTCATTAAATTGAGTTATTGACTTAACCATCTAAAATATCAAACATTTAATTAAAAAGCAAAACTAGGTAATGCATTAAAGCTTGAAAGGTAAATAGAGAGAGACAATATTCAACTGGTATAATGTATTATCCTTTAGACGAACGAGATTTCCCTTAGATATGCTTTTAGTATCTTACTGGCTTTGCTCTGTTTTTTTAAGACTCATAATGTGTCTCTCTCGATTTAAACTCATAATTACTCTTCTCTGAATATCCAATAGTAACATATCCGTTTAAAGCTATTGTAGAATCAAAGTTGATAAATCATAGAGGTAATATTAGCAGCAAAGGGGTTAATTGATTATGGCGTAATTAATGTTTTTTACATGCGTGTTACAGCTTCAAGTACTTCATATGTTTTACTGCTTTAACTTCATAATATTTATTAACATTACATTAACCTTAAAAGCAGTAAATCATTGTTATAATTCTCCGATAGAAGGTTACCTAGCAGCAAATGCACAAAGCACAGGGCTTGAAGGGATAGTATGCTTTTGTTTTACTGGTTTACTGCTACTATTGGATCACTCATAATGTTATTACTGCTTTTTTTCATTATAATTTTAATTATTTCCATGGATAACATACCATTAAAGGCAGTAAAGATCAGTAAATCAATAGAGGTGTTACTAGCAACAAAGGGGGCTTATTAGTGATGCTTTTGTTTTTACGTACGCTTTACTTGCTAATAACTACAACTTCTCTATTTACTGCTTTAAACATATATTTATTAGCCATAATATCTATACCTCTTGGGTCTAAAAGCAGTAAATATCTCAGTAATAACTTAATCAAAAATTTATTCGCTGTTGCCTCTAGTCAACAAAGGCGGCAATTATATAGTATGCCTGTGTTTGTCTATTACTGCTATTTCTTGCTATTTTTTTAATCATCATAATATTTTATATATTTATCTATGCTCTCTTTGCACTAGTATTTTTGTTTTAATACTTCTTAATTGTTATTTTTTTATTACATTACTTTACTCTCATTTTATTTTTATTTTTTTGATTATTGATTTTTATTTTATTATTTTTTATATCCTATAATACTTTTGTTTTATTTACTCATGGAACCAGACTAATTGTTTTAGTATACATTTAACTACACGAGCACACCACCACACACACACACACACACACACACAAACCACGCCACACAACACACACAAACGAGACAACACTTACAGACGCAACTCACTCTACTTACCTACCCTTCACCATCGAGTAGGCTATTAGACAACACACATACACCTACACAGCATCCATCACACACACTCACCACAACAACACACACACACACAACACACACACACCACAATCACACTAGGCACACACACACACCTGCCCATAGACCCACCCTGTTAAAACATATCAAATATGAGAGTCTTTTGTATGACATACTACTAATAATATTTTTTATTAAAACTTTCTTATGTATTATAATTAAATACGAATTTAAGAGTTTATTCTATTTTTACTCCTTCACTCTTTCCTAATTGTAACTAAACTAAATATTTCAAAGTTTTTTTCTTAAAACTTCTATAATAACTCATCCTCAATCGACTTTTTCTTTGAACTCTCAAACCTAATTTAATTTATTATCACTGTCTTAAATTACTTTTCCTTATTGATTGATAAAATTTAATAACTTATCAAGATATTTAAAGAGTAATCAGTTTACTACAACATTACTCGCACCACTCTCTCACTCTGGAAAAAACAATATATTTTACGTACGGGCTCTCAAAGTAAGCTCTAAAATCATAAATCAGGATAAACGCTCATCTAGCCCAGTGGAGGCAAACCTCTCCTTACACACGCTATGCCTCACAGTTATTGTTCTAATTGACCTTCACTGCTCTTATATAATCTTTGTAGTCATGCATAAATTTTTATAAGTTTTTATAAATATCACACATTTTTTACGTAGACGCTCAAACCAACTTCTCACACTCGCTCAATTTATTAGAATTATATTTATTCTACATTTTATTTAAAAATAACAAATTTATCAACATTTATATATGAAATATTTAATGCGTATAACTCTATATTAATTATATATTTTAGAGGCTTTTTCTACACCTCAATTGATGGTGTTCCTCTATATATATATCCCTACTCCGATAACAATTGACAATCCAACACCGAGTAAAAAAACTATACCACAAACACCGCGCAATCAGAAGCTCTACAGTATTCGCACATTTGACCTCTTTCCTGTAAATTGTGTTGAAATAACTTAAAATCATACCTAAAAATTTGTTAAGGAATAAATAATTTTTGTACCTGCGGGCGAATTTAGGCCTAAATACGCAGCTCCAAATAACTGTATTTCACTCTATCAAAACTGACCTCTTTCGAGTAAAATTGGTGATAATGAACCACTAGGTTCTTCCACACTAAGTCGAGGTTATCTAATTGAACAAAGAAATTTACACATTCCATTAACTGTTAATACGTGTCTTTTTTATAAATCTTAACCTATTAATAAATTTCATTCATTATCTTTGAACAAAGAATTT
Organism: Trachelipus rathkii; assembly: GCA_015478945.1. Lineage (NCBI taxonomy): Eukaryota > Metazoa > Arthropoda > Malacostraca > Isopoda > Trachelipodidae > Trachelipus > Trachelipus rathkii. The sequence goes on along the minus strand of JABUQX010047513.1, from coordinate 13,600 downwards.
ATTATTAACTGTTAATACTTTATTAGATTTATAAATTTTATAACTATCAAGTCTTAAAATTTATATATTTCTTTACTAAAAATTATTATGAAAATTATATATTTTAAAACCATTATATTTATAATGTTAGCGACTATAATATATTCAAGGTTCTAATTAAATCACGATAATTTCTCTGTCTATAACGCAAAAGCCCTAATGCACTTCTTCTACACCCAAGCTATTGCCACGTTATGTTCTATTGAACTGTACATAGCTTTACTATCAATCTTTAAAGTCTACTTTTGTATTATAAGTATAAACAATTAATATACCATAAATTCACGCTTCATTCTCTGCTAACTCCATTAAAACAATGCTATTTATATTAAAAATCATTCTAGACTATTATTTAAAAAAATAAAACAATCTTATTCACTATACAGTTTCACCTCATTTTGCTCCACCTGATTTAACTAAAGGAATAATTTCAAAGCCTCTTCTTTTTTATTTATCTCTGTTTTCTTCTTTATTTATTATCTTATTGTTTACTAGCTTAGTTGAATCAAACGAGAAAAACAAACAAACAACGCGCACTCCATACAGATACGAAAATTAATAACTCTTCAACTGTTTAATTGTGTTGAAATAAACTATCTTCAGCGGCCTTATACTCTCACTCACACGAGCCTTTTTGTTACCCATGAGGGGCGATTTAGGCTCAGAGAGTGACCCATGTACCAAAAAATATATTTATAAGAACGACTCTTTCTGCTTACAAATGTCGCTCGAAATAACTAACGTTTTAGGCCTGCCTCAAAATTTAAGTAGTGGAGAGCCTTTTTGTACCCCCGGGCTGATTTAAGCTTTTACATACCAGTTCAAAGGTTAAAATTTCGCTTAGTATAGACAAGAATCACAATGTTGAGTTATTATGTTATTAATCTGCAACTATATCTCTCACTGAAACATGCTGGATATGGTTAAGGGATCCCTTTCAAAGCAGAGTAACAAGGATAAATACTTTCCCTTTCTTGTGATTTGGATATTAGTATCAATATAATACTCTAATATGACCGCCGCTGTGAATTGGTTTCTGAGAATTATCTTTATCGCCATTTTGGCTCCTTTAACGGTATGTACAAACATGTTTTTTCATATGCCTAAGGGCCTTAGCTCCTGCTCTCTCTCGGATGACACATATCTCAATTTTAGTTCTTTAAACTTGTATTTGAGGAGGTGTGTTTTATTATCATTTAGACCCAAACCATTTTAAAATCATAGTCAGTTTAGCTGTTAAGCGTGTTGCATCAAGTATTCTGAATTCTGTGAGGTAAAGAGTGTTTTATTTACTAAAGTGTATATCAATATTTATAATAATTACTTACTTACTTGATGAATAATTATTAATTTCACTAGTAATATGATAATAATTAAATTTCCACTAGATTTTATTATGTTGGTGAGGATCATCGTGAAGCAAAAAACAGCAAGAACCTGCATCGCGTTAGACGTCTTAGGGCGACACCGCGTGCGGAACTGCATTAAGCGAGTGGATTAACCCGCCGGCAGTAATATTACCTCCATCGCTAAAACCAGGATACAGCCTCAGAAAAATATGGGGCGTATGATATTATACTATTAAGTCGGTAGGGCACACCTCCTAAGAAGATGGATTTATCTTACTTGGACACCGTACCCGATTCTAAGTATAGAGTTCACTCAATAATTAGTTTATGTGAAACATGTATCAAGAGTAATATTTAACGAAATTTTATATATTTACCTTTTATAAATCATTAATTGTATTTTCAGAGATAGGTAGTTTATTTAAAATCCTCATTATATATATAATGTTGTTTTTTATATACAATATATATCCAGATATTGAGATATTGAGATATTCGCGATGGTGACCGAATGCATACAACAGAACTGATTATTAGAAGAAGGTGTATGGAAGGGTATACATACTTCCGATCGTTAATCTCTCTTAAAGTGTAAATAATATGATACCCCATACTAGGTATTCCATATAGAGACAATTACGGTTTTTCTACAAAGGAGAGGGGAAAGTTTAATTATGCAATGGTACAGCGCAATGTGATGGTATTTTAATCTAATATAGTATAATATGTAATTATGTAATAATATTTTAGAGATAAACAAACCTTTTTCTCAGGGAGATGTAAAAAATATATGGCATATATAAATATTAAGAAAAGGGAAATAAAAACACACGTAAAGAAGCGATACCTGTGTAAATAGAAAACGAAGGGGCTTATAAGTTACTACTTACTTTTCTTATATACGATTAACTCTACGTCCTAATTGTAGGATAGTGCTTTAAGCATTGAAGGTATAACTGTCATTATACATTCCTAGCTATAAGTACACTCAAACACTACTTTAAAAGATCATACCTCACAGAAAGAAACATATGGGCCAGAGTCTACTATCCGTTCACTATTTGATTCACTATTTTCGTATTATTTACTAATTAACTATTTATTTAGGATAATTAAAACAAGCTGTTTTTTTCAACAAAAACAAAAATGTTCATTTTCAAAACTAAAATGTTTTTTCAAGTTAAGAAAAACCTTTACCAGTAAGATAATTTGGTATTTTCGACTATAAATTAAATTAAAAATGTTAAGTAAGAAATAAAATATTGAACGACTCATAATATAGGAAACGGTATATTTTGAAAATACAAAAATGAATGATATGAATGTTTATTTTACAACGGCCATATCATAAAGAAATATATTTTCGCGACGCGATAGTAAATATTAAGCCGGCGGGTTCATGCTAGGCCTGTTCGCACCGGTGGGTGCGCGGCTTGCGGGCGACTCTTGCCGATTTTGCTTCAAAGTGACTATCATAAAAAACTTCCTAGTAGAATTAATATATTATCCATATTCTAGTTTGGAAATTAAATAACAATATTCACTCACAATATAAGTTAATTATATAATCACTTGATATATCATCTTTAGTAGAAACAAAATCAGAAAACACTTTTATAATTCAAATCAAGATACACTGTTGTGCACCTGCTTAACAGCAAGACGACTCTATCGCATTTTATTAAAATGGAGTATTTTCGGAATCTTAAAAAGTATAATAAACACACCTGACTACGAGAATACAAGTTAAAGAACAAGCTATATTTTTCATCCAACTCACACCGGTAAGGTATAGGGATAATTGAAAAAAACAGTTATTTTTTTACATACCTTAAACAAAAAAGCGATAAAATAATTCTCGACCATCCACATGCGCGGTGATATAGAGATAGATTCTCCCATTCCAATCAAACATATAAGGAAAAGCAATGGTGTCCATCTTAAGCGCGTAGCTAAAGATTCTTACCTATTTACCAGCATTGAGTTCTCAGTTAACTCTCGCAAAAATATTCTATAACCATATAATCAACATTGAATTCCTTCTCCTTATAGCTGGTGCTCGAATTACCTTTTTGAGGCCATCCTCGGTTAATTTAGGCGCTTATACAATATAGCCGTGTTGCATGATTTTAACCGCGCTCAAAAGGGCGTGTGAGTTCCTAAATTTGAGGCCCTATTACACCTCTGTCTTTATCTCTCACAACATTTTACA
>JABUQX010047513.1:0-5000 GCA_015478945.1 Trachelipus rathkii | reverse complement strand
AATGCGCCACCTTTGGCGCATGCGCCAAGGGTTGGCCACCCCTGGTGTAGCGTATTCAAAGTTTAGAAAAATAAAAAATGATAATCCACACATAAGCCCAATATTTAAAAATATTTCATAATTTACGAAAAGTTTTATTTCAAAATGAGTATAACTAGTAAGAAGTCTTATATTATTAAATAGCGTTTCCTTTTTAGCTTGAAAATAAGAATTTAATATTTCTTTTTTTCTTTCCCAAAATCAGTTATAATATTTTCTATCAATTGATGCAAATAGTTGAACCTTAGCCACGGTCTTTTAAACCACGTCGTAAGGTACGTTAAACGTCCTTGCAATTGTACAAATAGTGTGGTGGAAGTGTGAGAAGTACTTTGATAGCTTGTGCAACTGCTGGGAAAATGTGCAATGATTTTGTAGTAATGTGTTGTAAATCATTTTCTCATCTATTTGTTCCCTATCTGATTCCTTCCAGAAATTAAACCAAGATTCTGCTTCACCAATTAGGTTGTCAATGTTATATTCAGTTATAATGTGTTCATTTTTTTTAAACATTCTGATTTGGTTAGTTTTCTTGTTCTAACTGGGTGTAAAATGCAAAGAAAGTAGATGTTATATTGTGTTCCGAAAATTTGATACTCCGAAATGAAACGAGAGAATCAAGATTAGGTATAAATAGTGAAACTCTGAAGCAGTTCTCAGCAGAACTTTTTGATTTCTCTGAGGCTGGGATTCTTTTGGATACTGTACGTAGTATTGAAAAATCTTCACAAAAATTCTTAGATTTTTTACAAAATTCCTTTAAGAACAGACTGCATTATTTTCACTTATATCGGTTTTTAAAATATTTAAAAGTTTTTCTATGTGACAATGAACCTCATCCAAATTTATTACTTTAGTTTGAAGAATATTTACTGTAGGCTACAAATATGAACTATATTTCGTCATGATCATTAAACAGATGAGAAATGTAGGACTTCCTGCTGCTGATGAAAGCTTACATGCTGCCGTTCGTGTGACTTGCGTTACATCTGGATCAGTTGAGAAATTTTCTAATGTTAATTTTATTTGTCTAAAATGTTCAAAAAAATATTCTAATTGATTTATACTTGGCAGACCATCGTGTTTCACATAATAATGGTATATTTGCTACCAAATTTCTGCATGACGTACTTTCATGGAAAAATTTTATAAATTGTTTTACAATCCCAACAGTGTATCGACATTTTGGCATAACATTTAGGTCATTAATTGATAAATTTCAACGATGGAAACAACAATGAAAAAAACTTGACTTTAGGGTTCTGATCTCTTATTAACTTTTGAACTCCATTATTCTTTGCCAGCCATAGTGAAGCACCCATCAAACTCAAGTCCAACATATTACTCATATTTAAATTGTAAATATACCATGTAGTAGACAATAAAACTCTTACTGTATGTTCAGCATTCAGTTTTACAAGAGGAGTAAATCCTAGAAATTCTTCACGTACATTGAGATCCTTATCAACGAATCGAACACCAATCGATAGCTGTTCTGTCCAGGAAATGTTTGCTGTCTCGTCTGCTGAAATGGAGAAACATTCACAATTGTTTACTTCATTTACAATTTGATTACATATCAACTTTCCTCAAATAAATATTAGTTAATTTTGAATCATATGTGACGTATGATTGGCCTTTGCCTACCTTGATTTCAAATGTTCCACAAGAACAACATCTCCAGCTTCTACTCTGAAATTACGCAAATCGGAAAAATTACCGGTATCTGCAGTGCTACTTCGAATAGCAATATCATGGGTGCCACAAAATATTAAGGTAGAAATTATAGGTACCAATTTCTGCCTATTTTTTGAATAAATAAGTGCTCATAAACATGCAGTTGTTCAGTTACACTAACACGCTTATTTAACATTATTCGTTTAAAATTCTTTGCTGCTACAGAGGAATCTTAATGCTATTCTGAATTTAGATGGGCTTTAGCACGTGAAGGCATGTCTTTATATTTTCTAAATGGTTTTACGATAAATGGGCCAAATATACCTCTTTTGATAGAAGGTTTAAATAAGACACAGAAACTACAAAAACGATCCTTTCAATATATTATAATACGCTAGCTAAGAATTGTGCAGATCTAGCCATTCGCAAAGAAAATGCCTCTTTTCCTCTTCAACATCTTTAAAATTGTACGTAATTAGTGGTTTGTATGATTTCGTTAATAAGTCAAACTTTAATCCATTTTTAATATTCGTTCCAATTATGTAATTTCCAATATCCAGGACATTTTCCTCTTGGTACGTTATATCCCAAGTAGCAACACTACTAAATTTAGTATCATTAGCAGAATTGGCCTCAATACCACTTGAATTATCATCAACATTACTAGAACTACCACTAAAAGAGTTCGTAGTTTGTTCAATCACAAGTGAATTGCTGTTATCAATCCTAGGCCTTTTAATTACAAACTTATCCATATTTCAGAATTACTTTGTCAGATAATAATAATAATAACATTATTTTTAAACACCCCCGATACTTCGTTTGGCTTCTCAAACACACAAGCAGTTACCCTCGTTTCCCCACTCCTATTATAATGTAGAGCAAATAAAAAGTTATTATGCATCTAAAGTCTTAATAAATCGTTTAAAAAATACATACAATTCAGAATTATTTTCAAACATGTTACGATTATCGGATTGAGGCAATAACGAATGTATGGATGGGGGTATACATGAGCAACATTGCAAATGGGGGGGGGGCAGGTTAGGCATGGCCCTCCCCTACCTTTTTAGCCACAAAGTATCTCAAGATAAAAAAAATAAGCTTTTCCTTATATATATATTATATAATATTATATATATATATATAATATATATAATATATATATTATATATATAACAATATATATATATATATATATATATATATATATAATATATATATACTAATATTATATATCGTTTAACCGTTGATCTTAAAAAAATTTACATTGGGGAAAGTTTCTTTCAGGTTGAAAATCTAGGGGATGTCATGGCCCTACCTTGCCCCATAAACGGCGCCCATGAATATATATATATATATAATATATATATATATATATATATATATATATATATATATATATATATATATATATATATATATATATATATATATATATATATATATATATATATTGTCATGGAATCGACAACCACCTAAAAAAGGAAGAAAAGAAGAAGGAACAGAGGTAAGAGTAAAGAAAGTATTACAGAAAAGGATTAGATCGTTTAAGACATCTCAGAAGAAAGGACGATGTAAGGAGAAACTTTAAGTTATACGTAAGCAGAGTTAAGAAAACCCACCCGAAGGAATCGGTAAGTAGAAAATTATGTGATTAGTTTAAGTTTTTTATTTTTGCAAGAGAAAAAGTTTGTTACTACTAAAAAATTTTATATATGTTTTATGGGATCGGTTGAGATCGGACCTAGGATCAATGTAGGATCAATATCAGGACTAAACCTGGCATATCAGTTGATGATGAGACGTAGTGAAGTGGTACTTCCGAAATTTTGCCTCAAATGGAAATTGGACGATTGCGTGATTTCGCCCTCGAGTAACAAGAAACCTTTAACTGGGTTCGTTAGAGCTAATCTTGTGAAGCCAATACAATTCTGGATTGATGACAAAAGTGAAAGTATGGGTTGCCAAATCGTAAGTGTGACTCGAGACGAGTCAGTTTTCAACTAAAGAGTGTAGTTTCTTACAGTGTAAGCCGACTTGTAAGTATGAGTTTTTGCGTTAACTTTGCTAACATTTACTAATGACAAAATACTTGATTCATTTGTGACCCAGTGATATGTATTACCGATTTTGCCAAGTACATGAAATTATTAAACTTGTCTGTGATCTATTTTATTAAAGGTTAAATTTCTCGCAATACGAGATTTTCTTAAGACAATTTTTCAGTGTTCGCTGGATTTAGAATTTCTCAACAATCCGAGATGTTCTTAAGACTTTTTTTTAGTGTTTCACTAGAGTTAGAATTTCTCAGGTATGCGAGATTTCCGAGGTGTCCTTAATACCGTTCTACTGGAATTGGAGGTTCTTGAAGATGTAAGATTTATCAGTTCCTTTCTTATAATTTTTTACTGAAAATTATTTAAACATTTGACTGCGTGCCTAGACAAAGGTTGTGAGTAACATACGTGTATATATTATATATTTAATGAAATTGCTTGTAGGGTTTCCTTTTATACATTAGTAGCTATTATTTTGAAGATTGTAGTTGTGTATGTATATTTAACTGCTATTCGTAACAATTATTTAAGGGTTATATTTTTATATGCAAAATTTATGTTTAGCTGTTAGGGAAATATGTATTTATTGTAACCTCTTGAAAATATATTTACGAAAATTTGAGCTTGTTACCTCCTTCCTCCATTGGTATTTAAATATAATAATAGAGAGAACGAAAATCAAGGATACAAAAAGGAATGATAGAAAAACATTTCTAGTTTTTTTTATTTCAATATATATATATATATATATATATATATATATATATATATATGTAGTTACTGAGAAAATAAAATTATATATATAATAATATATATATATATTTTTTTATTTCAATATATTATATATATATATATATATATATAAATCTATTTATAGGTAGCTAGTAAATGTATTTATTTGCATACATAAATTATTTATCATAATAATGTTTAATATTTGAATATATAAATATTTATTAATTAATCTAAATAAATAGTTAAAAACAAATTCAATTTCACATTTACATTCAATTATAATAAAATAATATTTAAATTTATAATACATATATAAAATATTATATATATAATTTAAAATTATATAATATATAGACATAATTTCTGATATACATATATATATATATATATATATATATAGTAATATATAATATATATATACTACTATATATATATATTATATTATATTATATACTATATCAATTCTACGACTTTTTGGATCTCTCTTTC
>JABUQX010047512.1:55000-67845 GCA_015478945.1 Trachelipus rathkii | reverse complement strand
TATTATTACGGCGAAGATTCGATTCCCGAAGGGAAATCGATTCTGATGTCAAAATCAACGCTTCACATACGCACTCCATCCGCCTCAGCTAGGTTCGGGATCCCCGCCTTCCGGTTCCCCGCCTCCGAACGCAAGCAGCCTTTCCTTCGACTTCGACAACCGACACCGACTTCCAGAGAGTCCCTATATATATCATATTATATATATATTATTTATATTATAATATATATATATATTATATATATATATATATTATATATATTATTATATTATAGAATATATATATATATATTATATATAGGTGAAATAACAGAGAGGAGCCTATCGATTCTTGAAGGGAATCGATTTTAGGCTCCGGCTACGGCTTCAGCCATGGCTGCGATAAATATCTAAGGGTCTAGACGCTGCTTAAATTTTATCGTATCGGCGTCGGTTGTAAATTTGAGGGGGTTATACTGGTTGACACGGTGACATTATCTCACGTTCATAGACAAGATACCGAAGGTTCCCCCTGGGTCCCCTGAAGGGGGACCCACCCCTTAAAAGATGCCGATATCTTCGCTTCGTGCTATAGTGGACTGAATTTCGTAAAGAATCAGAGTTGAATGTTCATAGGAAGAGAATTGCCGTATTGGAATCTGAGGAGTTGGCCTCGGCACCGACTCCGCATGTGTGGACTGTGGAGCCGCTGCTGCAGGTGCCCCCGGGATTCGAGTGTGTTAATAAACAATTCGATATAACACAATATTGATTTGTCCTTTTGGGTGATCGGACTCCAGTAGATCCTCGAATAATGTGTTTTAATTCGATTCATATGTTTTATAGGTTGGGCTAGGACCCCCAAGTAAGGGGCCACCAACTGAAAAAAAAAAAAAAAAAAGACAGAGTGCAAAACAGGACACCGAAGGAGCAGGAAGAAAGTAAAATGGAAAGTAGAAGAAGACAATGAAAAGGAGGAAAGAATAGAGAGGGTCTACTCAGAAGGTAGGAGGTACGCTGCACCGGTGTGGTGGCTCCGGTGCCGCGGCTGCGCCGACATTACTAATATAGGTGAATAAACAGACGTTCTTCAGTCCTATCATTGAGTATTTCAAAATTATAGTTATAAGTATAGAACGTATGAATAACTTTCTATACTATACCCATCATAAAACGGTCTCACGAGCATCAATTAAGGGGTTGTTTTAAAAAATAGCCGTACCACACGCCCCAAGGGGGCGTCCGCGGCCCCCAAACTAATTTTGAATAGAAACGACGAAACTTGGTATACATCTTTCTTAATATGTAATCCTCGATACAGAAAAGATATTAAAAGTTAGAGACATAATAAATAAACATTTTAGAATAATTAAAAAAAAAATTCCAAAAAAAATAAAAAAAAAATTTAAGAGATTAAATTTTAAAAAAATAAAAATTTAAACCAAAAAAAGTTTTTAAAAATTAAAAAAAATTTTAAATTTTAAAAAAAATTTTAAAAAAATTTAAAAATTATTTTAATAAAAAAATTTTTTTAAAAAAATTTTTAAAAAAAAAAAAAAAAAAAAAATTATAAAAAAAAAAAAAAAAAAAAAAAAAAAAAAAACAAAAAATTTTTTATTCTATTTAGTATAACATTAAAAAATTTACGTTTTATTATTATTAAAATCAAACATCTCCAGAGCCTCCAGAGGCTCCAGAGGCTCCAGAGGCCTCCTGAGGCTCCAGGCCTCAGAGTCTCATCCAGGGAGCCTCCAGAGGCCTCCGCTTCGCCTCCCCAGCCTCCCTAGGCCTCCCAGCCTCCCCAAGCGCTTCCCACCCAGCCTCACGACCCTCCTCTTCTATGATCTAATTGATCATGTGCATTATTTGTATAACATAACACAACTTTCAATAATTGTATGTTTATATTCTTGAAATATTTTTTTTGCTTCACTAAATTTTACCCTTTTCAATCTATTCTATAAGTTAAAAAACAGTCTATATTATCATACTGTCATAATAGTGCTAAACGTAACCAAAGTTTTCCACCTTCAATAGATGCTTAAAGTTGTGCATACTCACGAAACTAAGAGTAATGTTACATGACAAATCTAAACAACGTTATATATCCCTTGAATAAAATCATCAGAGTTTAACAGACAGCAACATTTATAGTGTAACAAACAAACATTCAATCTCAATACCTTTTGTAACTGTGATTCTGAGCCAATCAAATATATAGTATACTAACCGTAACATTTCATATCAATAAAAGCCAAACATAGATCAACCTGACTACGAAATATCTACTAATTATACACATGACCCAAAACCTAACATACCTGTACACGCCGAGTAACAGCTAACAAGATAACAAAGGCTCACATCTAACAACAGTAAGGACCACACTAACAAATTTGCCTAACAGAACAGACATGCTTGAAACTGATGTCAGTATAATATTCAGTTAATAAATCAGGCACAGTGCACACTGATTGTTATTATATTATTTATTTATTGTTCAATTTTATATTCGAATTGCTTCAAAGCTTTTTTGTTTTAAAAAACTTTTATTTATTAATTCAATTGTTTAAAAACTTTTGTTATTAAAAAACTTTTATATTTTCAAAACTTTTAGTTTATTAAAAAACTTTGATTATTTTAGTACTTTATCTTCTTTAAAATTCTTTCTTTTTTTTAAAAAACTTTTATTTAATTTTATTTGCCTTATAAATACCTTAAATTTCGTTTGAAATTTAAATTTTTATTCCTTTTATGTTATATGGTAATAAATTTACATTTTTTATAAATTACACAGAACCAATAAGATCACGATAAACAAATCACCCTCCCCCCTCCTTCCCAAAACCCATCCATAGATCTAGTAGAATCTAATGATCTACTTAGGAAACACCTGAACCATAACAAAGTCTTTACCCAAGTTTAAGTTAAACTAGAAGTACCTACATACCGTAACACAGTAACACCCCCGTCCACTCCACCGACAATAAACAGCCTCATCACTAATTCGCATCCATTACACCAATAAGTTTAGCATTTGAAATGTAAAAAAGTTTTCGATTTTTTTAACATATAATTACTTCAATTAAGTGAAAAGGAATGCAATTAAAATAAATTACATAAAAAGTATAGTTTTTATTTATTAAACATATTAGTAATTTAATCAATGGACAGAGGATTCTGTATAAATTGAGCAAGTTCATATACTATTCCCAGAGATTTCAACCACCCTTTGAAAGAGCAGCTGTAAGTTGTATAAATAACCGCTCTACAGCATTAATCCACTCTTGGTATAACAGCTTCTACTGGCACGGTTCTGCTCGTTCCAGAGGAAAGAAACCAAAAACCCGTCGTTCCTGGCTGTATTGTTAAACGGCGTCTGTATATCGATGTATATGGTAAAAAACCACAATGTTTCTTTGTAAATTTCGCAGTTACACCGATGCTGCTATGATCGAATTTAAGTCTCGCGTATGTCTCACCTCTTTAGATGAGACGTTATTCGTTTTGATTTTAATCAAGCTGTTAATTTTCAGACTGAATGAACAGTGGAAACCGGATATACATTCGACGCCGCGACAATTGACAGCAATCGAGGGGTTTCAATGTTGCGATATATCAATCTTTTTAACATTAATACAGAATGCAAGTGAACACACCTCCTGATTCGACTTATAACGTCTGAGCATTGTCACCTCTCGATAGAATTTCACGCGAGGCGATCCATCAGTATGATCCATAATTAATCATTCACCCAGCTCCGGTGGTATTGACAATTGTACTGAATTCTTCAACGTAATGAAAAAGGCTCTTATTATTTGCACTCCGAATGGAAATACACGGTAACTAAACGACTCTCATTCGTTTGCAACGAAAAATATAAAATAGGATTCGGTTGGGTACTTACGAGTACTCGAAAAGCGGATTTCTCTAACGAGCTTCAGAGAAGCAGAATGAGATGTATCATACCAACACCAGCAAAAATATCTATACTGATGGAAATGCGCTATGTATAAACAGATAGCAAAAGTTAATGAGCTTCTTCTTTCCACACAATCAGAAGAAAGATAACAAGTACTAGAACGGAGAGAACGAACCATATTGATTTCAAATCAATACCATGCTATAGGCGCAATACCCTACCGTTTTTCTGTCGTGGTATGTTATTTTCTCGATGTAGGTTTCAGATTCGATCATTTATCTGTCGCTATTTGTATTTTCAAACCCGCCTTGCGAACATTCGTTTCAGTTGATCAGTGTATTCCATCGTTTCATTGAGTTATTAGAACGTCCGAGAAATTGTTCAAACTGCTCCCACTTTTCGAAACACATTACGCAATACCTATGATTCTCGTTTGATTCATTTCAAAACATGAAGCCAATTACATTATTCTTTTTTGTCACACGGTCAACATACAAATTTACTTAAGAAAAATTTTACATGTCTTTAGCTAGAGGTCTTATGTTTGTTTTCATTAGCAAAAGTAGTTTGTTAGAATAGTGCCACGTCGCTAACAAAACAGAATGCTTAACCTTTTATCGATGGACTATAAACTACTTTCTATACTTAATCAATGATAATGACAATATACAGGCGTCTGTTCAAATATTCAAATCAGTATTAATCATTTTGAATCACCGAGTAACGCTAACTAAAGACAAGTCAATACACCTGCCCACTGCACACGGACAGTTTCGATTGAAATTAAAAACAAAAAAAAAAAACTGTATTTATAAAATATTACACTGGTTACATGCACTTCAAAAATTTCGCTCACCTTGAAAATATTCTGATAAGCATATGCATATATATTTTATAGTTCAATATATTTAACCGCTCTTCCAAAACAAGCGATCCAGAAGAGAGAAGATCCACAAAGAAGAGAGAATATATTGAGTATCTACAAATTTCTTCTACCTCTTTGTTATTTTACGGTTTTTTATCATAAGATGATTCAGCAGGAATATTTTTATCAATTAGATCATACAGAAAAATTAAAAGTTATTAAAAAAAAGTTAAATAGGTTTTTTGTTGTTTTAAAGAAATTAAAAATATAGAATATTTTTTATTTCTGATGTTAAAACATAATATTCGTTAAAAATGACAATTATTTTTTATTGTGTTTTTTTTTTTTTTTTTTTTTTTTTTTTTTCGGTATAATTCCATTTCTTCTTGTTTTTTTATTTTTTTTTTTTTTTTGAGGTTTTATTTTTTTTTGTTATTTTTTTTTTTTTTTTATTCGTTTAAAAAATAAATTAAAAACGTTTTAATAGAGAAGAGACAACTAAAGACTTAATTAAAAAGTATAATTAAGAATCTGTGGTCTATTTTGGTTTAAAAAACAGAAAGAGGTACTTCGAAAACGCATCGTATGTTTTTACAATAAAAATTTGGTTTCTTTACAAAGAAAAAAAACAAAAATATATTATGTGTTAGTTAAATAGAAATGAAAACGCTAGACGACGGCCTAATAAAGCCATTTGTCACGGTATAAGACGTGATACTCGACTTGATGAATCCGCTATCTTAGTTAAAGATATGGCCCAGACCTTTATGTACGATGAAAAATTTTACTTAAAAATAAATACAGAGACATACTCGATGGTTTTTTTACATCAACGAGTTATACCCGCAACTAGAAATCTGTGAACCCAAGCCTTTTTTTTCCGTCTTTAAAAACAAAAAAAAGATTTTAATAAAGAAAAATTAATTAAAACTTGAAAAATAAATAAAATTTAAATAAAATTAAACAAATCAGGCTGCAGTGCTGATTTTATTAAACGATTGCAATAAGGTTCGATACATCAGTTTCAAGCATGTTTCGTCTGTACTGCATTGGTTAGTTACTATTACTGTGTTAAAGTGGAACCTTTTGTTAATATTCGGTATAAGCTGTTTATTCTTGAAGTCAACGAGTAATACGCTAAACGTAAAGAGAAGCCTTTGTCACGGTTATAGAGTACTGTTAGGTTTTGTCATTGCTCATATTATAGTCGAGATATCAGATATGGATGCGCTATGTTTGGCTATTAGTTCATATGACAACTTGTTAGCGTTATAAGGCGTTAGCGTATTCATATACTTCTTTTCACATCATTAGCATAGTATCGCTAAAATGTGCGTACACAGATAGTTTTACCTATATGCATTTAAATATTTTTGTTTAAAATCATAGCATCATATCATGAAGATTATATTGTGAAAAATTAATATGTACAATACGATCATGTATAGACAACCATTTAGATGACAACGTAGAGATAAACTTGGTTACCATTAAACATGTGTTAGCACAACTACTTTCTTTCAGCAGACATCAGTATACTCTAGTTGACTGTATCTATGAATCAATTTGCCATCATATCAATTCGAGTAGAATAACTTTTGTTATCGCATACCTTTTAAGTCATAAGATATCTCTAACTATTATAGACCGATTACAGTATGCATATAATTTAGACTTTTATAACTCTAACTTCATATTACTAAACTTAGTGATAAAGGCGTAAACATTTTATAAGAACTAAAACTGTAATATTCATATAAAGAACAAACATAGAATGTGAACAAATTTAATAGTTATGTATATCCAAATAAATAACTCACCTATGAATTCAATTTTAGATACTCTAAATAGACCAAGTGAGGAGGGTCGTTGAGCTGAAGGTATATGCTAACCGGAACAAAATAGCGTGTTTGTCACCATCTGAGGTAAAAGAGCTGAGCATCAGGAAGGCTCATAGCGGCTCTGAGCACATGCAATGCAGCCTCTGCGAGCCTCAGAGTCTTCTGTTAACCAGATAGACCTAACTAGAGTCTCATACTTAACAACCAGTGTTAAGAGAGCTATGTCTGATTATTAAACATATAATACAAATAACGATAAATTTTTCTAGATTGCTCTCCTCACATATTTACAGAGAAATATAAAACTCTTTATCATTTTTTTTATTTTTAAATTTTTATACATTTATATAAAAATATGTATATAATTATATATTTAAATTATTTATACATAAACTTTTTAAAACAATTTTATAATTAATACATAATATCGTTTTTAAAATCCATTAAACCAAAAATAACCAGTCAAACTAGCAAAATTTTTTAAACTTCACACGGTTTCATTATTTCATATCTTTTCTATTTTTATCTTTAAGTTAAATTATTTTTTCATTAATTTCCGATTTTAAAATATTTATTCTACTTTTACTCATTCTCCTTACTGCTTCGAATTCTGTATCGGCTAACGGTGAGTAAACCAAATACATCATAATTAGATTAACAATCGCGTAAATATACACACTAAACTCGGCATTACATATAACGCTACGTATACCTCTGATGTGGCCCCCCTGTTTCAATGAATCTTGTCATAGATATCGAAGTTGAGAAAATGTTCGAACCAGATGACCTTCCTCTGTTGGTCTGTATATCGCACTATTTACCGCCTAAATCCCTGTATATGATGTGATTACCATGTATACTCTTTCTATGTATTGCACGGTTCGATTATTCGAGAACATTTAGTCTATACGACCATCTTTAATTACTCTTGTTTAGATACAACATAGAGTATTTTGATACTTAATGTACTAAGAACACTATTAACCAACAGAGTCTTTATTAAATAACCTTATTAATTATCTTTTGCATACCGCGACCCTTTACGTTACCAGCACCACCGACGCTTGTCACAAATCTGTCACTTCTTTTATTAATTTTATTTCCTTTAAAACACACTACAATATTTCTTGTAAAACTTAATATTAGTAAAAACTATTACTAATATCTCTTTTCATTCTTTTATAATTTTATCCTTCATTCTACTTTCTTCCTCCTTCGGTTATTCCTCGTTAAACTTTCTTGTTTTGCTTATCTACTAGTGCTTTTTTATTCTCAGTTACTGGTTTTGATCCAACGTAAAAAATTTCGCTTGTATTCTATTGCGATGACTATCATACCACCTCAATCCAATACGAGACACTCATCCCTCTAACTTCTATCCTCACTCATCATCATTTCAGATCTACGCAGATATCACCCTTATAATTCCTATCTAAGATAATAGACGAGCGATTCAATTATTGTTTCAATGATCGACCATGTCGTGTGTATTTACATTATATCCGGAGGCACACATAACACTCAAAAAAAGCTCTCTACCAGCACCGTGCTCCAGGAGCCAACTCCTACAGAAGTTTTTATCAATATTACAAAATTTACTATTCTAAGATAATACCTCTAACTCCGTGCTAAGTATTCACTAGCTCATACACACACAAACATTTACTTAAAAGCATTACTACTATCTGCAACAACTCTTTACTGAACCTGTTATAAAAATGTGACCAAAGTTACAACACACTTAAACAGACATTGAAAAAGAGGTTAAAGTCCCACATACACATAAGGGCGGACACCTACGAGGCCTTTTGTCCCGCGGACCGTATATCTCTTGTACTAACGTCATAGCCCCAATGTAAATTTTAGTTGAGGAATATATCAACTAGTAATACACACCTCTCATACAAATCTCTCTCCACCCGAACGCATAACTCTGTAAACCATCAATATAGTACCGATCTCATACGCTAGGAGTAAACGCACAATCCCAGTAGCTTCTCATAGCACTTGAGTGAGCATTTTACTCTGAATAATCCTCATTATACTCACATGCAAAGATAATCTCGATTTAACGCGACATCAATCTGAATCCACTCACTTTATCAAATGCACATAACTTGTTAATCGTTAACAAGATTCAACAGTATACATACAGTATAAAAGAACTAACATTAAACATATACTCAAAAAATACGAAATATTCTACACTTTCTCAACGCATATCATCTAACATTAAGACATGTAATTTTTACCAATTAATACATTTATATATTTAACCCCAAAATTTATAAAATATTAACATATTGTACATATTATATAATACAGATCATGAATATACGCTAACCCGTACTAATACGTTATCATTCTGTATTGCTTAGAATTTATTAATAGAGCTGTGATAACTTGTCAAACTATATAGAATAACATCTACTGTCATTACAACCAGCCAGAAGACTCCCTGCGTCACTGTAGTTGCCATAAACTGATTAACCATAACAAAGTTTCACACTCGTGCTGTCGCAAGACGATAACCCTAATCACTGACAGAGCGCACTATAGCGACTATAAGTGCGTCATCACCGTTTACCGGCGGACGTACTCTTAAAAGCATCGAACCCGATATAACCGCGTTATATTGTAGATAGAACGTACATATTCTCTAAGCACAAAATTATCCACATCCTTGGTCAAGTATCTGATGAAACGATCGCGCAGATTATATGTGTAGACGTAACCAAGAGTTGTTTTAGCAATATTTTATGAACTTAGACGATATCTATTCTTCACTATCCAAGAAGCTCGATTATCTTCAGCTCTTCCAACTATCAGATTCTAATCATATATCCCCAACGTATAACCAAAATTAATTTTAAATATAAGGGGTTGTATCCAAAACATAAGAGACACACACTCACCCCCTAGACTTTGGTGAGGTGCACACAACATAAAGGTGTAACTATAATAAATGTTCTTGCGAATACATACGAACTATGAATTGTAGACAGAACCTTCAAGGTATCATCGAGAGACTCAAGAATGGCCGGGTCGAAGACCATAAGCATTCAGATTTTTAACGCTTTCGCTCGCGAAACGCTACACCCACACCAGTATGCGCGATCCTAAGTCGCATTGATATTCAGAGCTCTCCGACCTGAGTTGGCTGAGTCATGCTAGCCCCCGAGAGTTATTACAATTTTCTAGGAGACTTGAAATTATTCGAACACTGTACGCAGCATTAAAACCTAATAAGATATCTTAATTTATATATTCCAAGTTTCAGGACCAGAGAGCTCATACTAACACCAATATATGGCCTAACGTACTAATATGCTTTTCTAGTCATAAAAGAAGGCAAACATGCCACTTTCACACACGCATCGGTTGCACATTAAACTTACACGAACATGCTAATAATTCATACTGCTGTTACTATCGAGGATTGATAATTACATAAGTAATAAATGACGGAAACAGCTATACATATCACACATGCACTAACATATACAAAATGTATATATATAATACCAAACCATAGGAAAATCTCTTACACTACAAATTAATATATAGAGCTTCTAACCATTCACCTAGATTTCAATTGAATTGCTTAGTTACAATTAGGGATTATATATAGAATAAAATGAATATTCCACAAATATTCTTTCATGCATATCTCTAATATAATATGTTAATAATTTGCATATAACATCAATATCTTAACGATATTTGATATTCAGCATTCGGGTGTCATACGCTGTCTATATCTCAATTGTATTCTACAAACTATATATGCTACAGTAAAACGGAATTTATTGCTGGAGAATGCTGGTCCAAAGATTGCCCTGAAAATGTAAAAAAATAAATAATAAATAAATAATATTAAATAAATAAAAAAAATAATATGTTAATATCTCAAATAACTTAACTCTAAATTAAAGCTACAGCGAATATAATATACCCCCTCCTTTTTGAGATCCTGGTAATAATCTATATTATACTATAGGACAAATGTAAAAATAAAAAAAAAAAAATATATCGTTAATAATTATTATAGTTAATAATTAGAAGACCATTTAGAGACCTTATACTGGGTTTCTCGTTAAAATATACCTAGCTTCTATATTTAAAATTTTGTTTATTTTAGTTTTTTCTAATGAAAACCCAAATGAGGGTTACCGCACCAGATGCAGGAGCTAGGGTCTCTACGGCCTATCTAGGATAACTATCAGGGTGGACTAATCCCTACTCCACTCTACTTGAGTAGTTAGTACTATCACTCGGAAACTCCCCGCTCTTTAGTATATTTGAGCTATCGCAGGTTCCCGGCTCCCTCCCCATACAGGTAGTATGGAAACACGTTCCCCAGTTACCTATCGGTCTCGTAAAACTCTATACCTAGTTTGCGTATTAAAGAAAAAAATATTTAATAGTGAAAAGATCTATTTATATATATTTATTGAAATCAATTAAAAAATGATCTTGCTAAATATGCCTTCTTAAATTCTTGTAATATTTAATTAATTTAAACCTCAATAATTTTTTTTATTATTTTATTTTTACTATATTTCTTATGTGAAATTTACCAAGATCTCATAAAATGAGACAAACTATATATGAACATATTTATAGTCTAATGCATTTTTATAATTAAAATTTTATGAGAAAATTTGTTTTATTTCGATATTATTTTAAGCCTCTTTTTAATACCTTCTTCCTTTCCCAAACCTTCCCACTTACAAGCAGCGCGCTGTCCTAGCGAATGTATTCCGTTTTACTGTGCATTAATAGTTTTAAGATACATATGACGGCCTATAACAGACGCTGGCCCGCTAAAAGCACAATTACAATCTGTCCAAACTAAGAAATAACAGTAAACACAAACCTTAAACCCACAACCTACAGCTTTGCCGACAAAACTCCTTAATACTATCAAAGTTTCACCACTTAACATCAGTAAAGTAACTAACATTGCATGCAACCATAATCGCAGTTCTCTTAATTTTTAAGCAATATCTCTAACATCCAATAAACGTAATTTTAATATGTACATTCACAATATATATTATAATAACAAAATACATTTAACATCCTCCTTGTCCTTAATTATCATCACAGACACCACAACCGAGTAAATATAATCCTAATTCTTATTCTGCTCTGACGTATCGCTCTTCACCCCCTTTCAGTGAATACACGTCAGATAATAACTCATCATCTACCGGACATTCTATCATAACACTTAATCTACTTCCTACCTTCGTAACTCATAACTATCGAAGTCTATTAAAGCATTCAAATGCAAATTTATCCTTATATGTTATTTTTCTTCTACCCAATCATTCCATAGTACATATATTAAAGGTAGAACCTCTCAGTCACGAAACTCATATAAATTCCTAAAATCTAATTTTTGAATTAAAAGATCATAGAGAGCTCTCTCCTTTTAACTACTTACTGCCTATATTAACGCGAGGGAGTAATATCATATAATAAATCTTATAATGTACATAACCACTACGTCTCCTCACCAGCGTAATCCTCCCTACCAACACCTTCATGACCTTTTATGATTATACCTCGATTCTATTTGTTAGGTACATACATCGTAGATTAATCTTCTAATTCTCGGTATTAACATAGTACAAAATAGTTCTTATTAACTATATACTAACCACTCACGATATATATGCTAATCAGTACCATTAGTTTTACACATTAAATAAAGCTAAAATTTCTAATCACCTGAACTAAAAATATAACGCACAAGCCTAAAACCTACACTACCTTTAACACTACAAATCATACTTACTACATTAACAACGTTCCCATATCACTTTAAATACGTCAAGTACCTAGTACTATTAATATATATTATCCCAGCTAACAAAACGCTAAACCTATTCACACATCCTTTGCATGCATATCTACTATATTATATGTTAATCACTATTCTACATTACACTATCGAGCGTATATACACATCGCATTCGAGTCTCATTTCGCGATAATAAATAACACCCTAAATATGAATTATCTTCTTATATAACCTAACCCAGCGAATTATATGCTAACAATTAATAATGTTTTTATATTAATAAAGTATACATAGCGGTATTCATTAAGAACTATAAGAAATATAATGTAACAACGACAAACCTAACACAACTTACGCTCAAATAAATACTATATATTTTAACAATTAACAAAATAGGTCCAATACTTAACCTAAGTAAAAGTAGGC
>JABUQX010047512.1:42500-50000 GCA_015478945.1 Trachelipus rathkii | reverse complement strand
CCATTATGTTCAGGTTATGATAAGTTTTGTTAAGTATAAACAAAATCTGTCTACTTAACAAAACTTATCAAAACCTTATTTTTCTAACGTAAAAAGAAATAAATATATGAAAACACCGAATAACGTTCCTTATAAATATATCATAATTGTAGCAATTTTTTATTAACAACATGTGGCAACGTTGCTTCATACCCATTTCAAAACATCGATTAATTTTTAAAAAAATACGATTTCTTTTTTATATTACGCCAAACTCAACTATTACCATTTATTTTTTATTATTTACGTACATTTTGTCTATACAATCGAGTCATTGATAATAGTTAAAAATTATCGATTATCGAAAAAATAATGATATCGATATATCAATAATCGGAAAAAACATCGATTTTGTCCCACTACAGGAACGAATAAAATTAACAGGTTAAAATTTTCGGAACGTTATATTTTAAATTTTTAGTGATATTATAGATATAAAATGAACGAAAATCAATAAAAAGAAATTAAAATAATTTTTTAATACCATTTTTACACATTAATTGTTTATAGTTTTAATAAAGTATTCATGTGAATTGGAATGTGTGACACTCCACAATTACCTAAATATTAATTATTTAATACAATATTGCTACCGATATAATATTACCTTTAATATATTTATTTTAAAATTTCATTATAGTTAGCTTATATATATATATATATATATATATATATATATATAATATATATATATATATTATATTATATAATATATATATAGTATATAATATCTAGCATAATAGATTATATATATATATATATATATAATATATATATATATATATACATATATTATTATAATATATATATATATATATTATATATATATATATATATATATATATATATATATATATATATATATTATATATATATATATATATATATATATCAACTGAAACACTTAAAACAGGTGTCAATTTATTATCTAATTTAATCGATCAGTTAATTTTATTTAATTTAATCAATATTAAAAAACCATATATGGAAGTATAAAATTAAACATAAGGGCAGGGTCCAATTATTGCTCAGCAGCACCCCCATTTTAGCTCCCACCTAAAAATGGACATAAAATTCTTAATTTTCAGACAATTTTTGATAGGGAAAAAAGC
Source organism: Trachelipus rathkii (assembly GCA_015478945.1). Taxonomy (NCBI): domain Eukaryota; kingdom Metazoa; phylum Arthropoda; class Malacostraca; order Isopoda; family Trachelipodidae; genus Trachelipus; species Trachelipus rathkii. The sequence continues at coordinate 48,849 of JABUQX010047512.1, read as the reverse complement.
AAACTAGCTTTTTCTGACTTCTAAAAGGTCGTTTTCGAGTGTTTCTTGTTTTGTGTCTAGTCATTTTTTCAGAATTTTCATTTTTTGAAAACCTATGTTTCTATGTTTTTTACATTTTTGGCATCAACTCCTACATTTTTTTTTTCGAAATGACTTCAAACTTGAAATATACATAGATGTGTCTATTAACTAAAAAGTGCATGAAATAGTTTTTTGATTTTTTTGAAATTTGTGCTCAGCAATGTCGAATTTCAAAACCCACTTTTTCGGTTTTTAAAATGAGAATATTGTGATAATTTTTTTCTGCTCATGCAATCAAGAAAAAATTTTCAAAACATATGTATTCGGGGGAGATACACATTTTTTATTTAGATAATTTCTTTGTATAAGCAGTAGTTTTGAATTTGTTTTTGGAACAAATTTAAAAAAAAGAAATTTCTTGAAATTTTTAAATATTTTTTGAGTATAAAAAAAAATTATCTAAATAAAAAAAGATGTATATCTCGCCAGACTACACAAGCCCTGAAAATTTGATGTTGATCGGATGAGTAGAAAAAAATGTCAATATTTCATTTTTTCAAATTGCCTTAATTTTTTTTTTTTTTTTTTTTTTTTTTTTTGGAAAAAGTTAAATATTGGTATATATATTTTTTCTTCTCATCCGATCAACATCAAATTTCAGGGCTTGTATAGTCGGGCGAGATACATCCTTTACTTAGATAATTTTTTTTGTGTACTCAAAAAAATTTTTTTTTAAATTTCTAAAGAAATTTTTTTTTTAAAATTTGTTCCAAGAACAAATCCAAAACTACTGCATATTATACAAAGAAATTATCTAAATAAAAAACGTGTATCTCCCCCGACTACATATGCTCGGAAAATTTTATCCTGATCGCATGGGCACAAAAAAATAAATTATCGCAATTTTTCATTTTAAAAACAGAAAAAAAGTAGGTTTTGAATTTTGACATTGCTGAACATAAATTTCAAAAAATCAAAAAACCATTTCATGTATTTTCTAGGTAATAAACCCATCTATGTATATTTCAAGTTTGAAATCATTTCGAAAAAAAATTGTAAGAGTTTATGCTAAAAACGTAAAAACACAGGTTTTCAAAAAATGAAAATTCCGAAAAAAATTATTACAGACACAGAAAAACACCCGAAAACAACGCTTTAGAGGTCAGAAAAAGTTAGTTTGCTTTTTTCCCATCAAAATTGTCTGAAAATTAAGAATTTTGTCCATTTTTAGGTGGGGCTACAATGGGGTGCTGCTGAGCAATATAATTGGACCATGCCCATAAGCAACAAAGAAGATATTTAAAAGACTTTGTTTGATAATCATTATTAAAATTATTGGAACAACTGAAAATTCAAGTAAATTAAAGAAAAGATATCGTTAAATATTTTCCCGACTTAAAGTTAATTTATCAAAAACCGTTAAATAAATGGCACGTATTGACTTTTATACAAATATCTGCGTAAGAAGGTTGGTTAAACGTATTAATATATTTGAACCTAACCCTCCAATGTTTGTTTACATCACGAGAAAATTCACTCCATATTACTGTAGTAAAAACTAAAATGGGAAAATTCAAACTTTAAATCTTCCTGACAAAGGATTGAAACTGGAACACGCTTGAAACGTTGCTTTTCAGTATTCTTCAATAATAACCATATAACGCCCCCTATAAATGGGGTTCCTTTGTTTTTATGCTTCGGGTTTAAAAACTAGTTTCTTCATATAATTCGCTCATTCGTTACATAGTTTACTCAGTATAAAATATTTTACTTTATTCTTAAAAGTCAACTATTATGAGGAATTAAATAAAGAAAATAAAAAAGCACACGAATAAATAAATTAGAGGCGAAAAATAAAACACAATTGTGCAGAAAAAGTATAAAGGCGTTTCAATTCACTTTTTGCCTAACCTTATCAAACAAATCATTATCATGTTCTTGGTTAATACTGCCAGAGAAACAGTTATAAACTTTTATTTGAAAATACAAATATACCTACCTATACATCTTATTTAATACACCAATCATAAATTTTACGAGATCGAACGTATTCACTTGTCTTGTAAAAGTAAACGTTAAAAGCAATTTCCTGTGATTAAGATCTCTCTCATAGAACAATGGTATATATATATATATATATATATATATATATATATATATATATATAATATGATATATAATTATATATATATATAATATATATATTATATATATATATATATATATATATATATTATATATATGGTAAAATTTTACATTCGCGCAGCACTTAATTTTAGTTCATGTTCGATAATTTGATGGGTTCGATTAATCTGAGGAAAATCGATAGTTTTGTTATATCGATACATGGAATCGATATTTGGTAATATATATATATATAGTTATATATTATATATAATATATATATATATATATATATATTATATATTATTATATATATATATATATTATAATATATATATATATATAATATATATATATATATATATATATGATATATATATATAATTATATATATATATATATATATATAATATATATATATATATATATATATAATATATATATATAAATAATAGTAAGAGACTCTATATATATATATATATATATATATATATATATATATATATAGTTAATCAAATGTCCCAATTTTTTTTGAGATTTATAGAGTAGGAATAGATTGTTGCGAATAATGTCCCAAAAGTACTCATTTTGGGATTTTGTTTTTTGGGGTATATCACTAACGAGAATACCCACGGGTAGTCCGCCCCGATGTCAGGAGTCGGGGTCTCTCTGGCCCTCTTTAGGTGGACTACGCGGGACTAATCCCCCCTCCGGGGTATGAAACTTTTCCCCTCCCTTCGTCCCCCATCGGCTCGAGCCCCCTAAAAAGGGTTAAATACTCCATTTTAGGGGGCTCGTTGACTCACTGTGCGGTAAAAGTAGCCCTAAAACTTTACTTGATCCACTATGCCGTAAAAACTAACTCTAACTTTTTATGATAAGACAGTTTAGTAAGCTGTCGAAATATATAATATATATATATATATATATATTATATATATATATTATATTATAATATATATCTATATACTTATATATATATAATATATATATATTATATATATATATATTATTATATATATATATTATAATATATTATATATATATATATATATATATATATATATTAAAGTACTTTAAAAAATTACAATTCATGGATAGTGTCTCGATATACCTTGCAGAAACTCGATTTAAATTTTTCTCCAACTCTTACTATTGAAATTTTTTTTAAACATTCTCACATCTCTTTTGTTGCAAAATTAGGTTGAAATGTTCTAAAAAACCTAGCATGCACCAATCGTTTTGGCATATATCAAATAAATCACTTACAATCATTTGTAAACTTTGCGCTGACAACTTCACTTTACACATGCGACGCAGATAAACTTTGTATGTATACTGTTCCGATTTTTTTTATTTTATCATCTGTAACAAATAATCGATTTACAACTAATCGATTTAATATTACAATATCAATGTATTGATAAATCCCATAAAATATCGACTGGACTTAGTTTTTTTTTTTGTGCTGCCGAAATATAAAATTAAGCCTATATATATATATATATATATATATATATATATATATATATATATATATATATATATATATATATATATATATATATATATATATATATATATATATATATTTTATATATATAATATATATATATATATTTTTTTTTGCATATATACAGATATATATATATATATATATATATATATATATATATAATATATATATATATATATATATATATATTATAGATCTATATATATATATATATATAATTAATATATATATATATGATTAATATATATATTATATATATATATATATATAATATATTATATATATATATATATATATAATATATATATATATATAGCCAAAAGATATTTTTTAAATTTTCCGTAGGGCATATGAACCGTTAGGGAGGGGAGGGCTGGGATATTCATTGCACTCATGTCCAGTAGTTCACTCCTTTAGTTTTTTAATTGGTATCTGTAGTGTATTTTTGGTCTTACACTGGGAGTGCCTATAGTCTTGTCCGGAAGGCACTTTTTCCTTCCTGTAGACAGGTCATGTTTAACACATTAACCATAAATGAATCATTGAATCTTTTCCAGTATTTAAATAAAATGATTCAGTAAACATCACCTAGGAATACCCTGGGGTTTTAATTGGGAGGGGTGACCGATGGTGCTGTCAATAAACAATTGGAATATTCTGGTACATGGTTTGTTTCTATGTAACATTTCAATAATTTCTTCTACTTCTTCTAATTAAAAAGCACTACCTTTCTTCCACTATAACGGGAGTAGGCAACCCATTATAACTAATCACGGACCAGTAAACTATACAGTTGTGGCCAACAATGTTTCATGAAAAAGGTAATATAAAATTTAATTGCAAAATAACATTTTACTTTTGGTATATTTGGTAACATCATTTTTCTTAATATTTGAATTTATAGACTAAAAAATTCTCTGGCGCCTGCAATGCTGTTAGTAAATCGCCTTCATGCATTATAATTCTTACTTAGAACATTAATATAAATCTCTAAATTACAAAAGAATTTTTTTACTTTTTGTGATATCGTTGTTTCAATCTTCCGGACAAGAGAAGGTACGATTACCAGGAAGTTACGTAAAATAGTTATGTTAAATGGAAATCTTGGAATATTTACTAGTTAAAGAGAAATATTTACCCCATATAACTTTCAAATTACATCGTTGAACCAATGAAGAACTAGCGTAACATGAAGTCATTTCAAACTGTCAAGATTGATGACAGAATGCAAAGTGTGTCGTCATACTTCAAAAGGGCTTAAATAAAGGTTCTTCTCTAACATATATCTCATAATTTGGTCCCTTTCCAGATAGAAATAATATTTTCCAAAACAGTTTGAATGATTTCCATTAGCTATATTCAGTATATTTACTAGTAATTTAAACCAGTAAACACCAGTAATTTTTTGCCCACTCCGACTCTGATTCTGGGTCCACCCAGAAAAAATTTCGGCTCCGGCTCCATCCAAAACCTTCATGTTCCGCAGCTCTGATTAACACAAAAGGATGAAATTTTATATAACTTAATGTAACAATTTTTGTTATCACTACATAATAGTTATTATTTTAGATTTAAGCTTACTTTTTTCAATAATTTCAATAATTATTTTTTTCGTTTTTTGTTATACACCTCAACAGGGCTCATGTGTGAAAAATAAAAAATAAAATAGCGGTAAATGGCTTGAAAACGAACCATTTTTAAAAAGGTAAAACATGAAAAAGCACATTCAGAGTTTGAAGTATGAAATTTATTTCAATTTTCAAAAAGTGAAAGCAATATTTTTAATTAATTTTATGTGCTTCGTTTTATGGCGTAGTTGTAATCTTTTTTTTTATTATTATTATTTTTTTTAGGATTATTGTTAAGGTTAAATTTTTCGGTGGTAAAAACTCATGAAAGCTTTATGGTTTTTTTTTTCAATTATTATTATTACGACATATTAAAAATACTTATTTCATTTTTCTTTACAAAATAGTTTGAAGCTTTATACTTAAATGTTGTAATACGCACTGTGTTTTCAACGTTGTCTAGAGCTTGTTACAAAAAAATGTGTCGTATTATTTAAAAAGAGTTTTAAGTTTTAAAAATAAAGGATGGAGTACTTAATTAAAAGTTAATTAAAACTGTTTGTAATAAAAGACTTTTTGGTAATAAAATTTGACAACAAGACTTTTTTAATTATTTTTGATAAAAAAGCATTTGTGCATCAGAAAAAGTTTCTTCAACTTTTCCTTTTAAATTTATTCAAAATTTTATAAAATTCTTTTAGACTTTGTATCTGTGTGATTTAAATATCACACCAATCTTCATCTTCTACTGTCTCTTAATATCATCATACCTTCTCAGTAATTTTTCTTCTCTATATTACCAAAATGTTATTTTAGGCTGTGTTTACGTCACCGTAAGAGAACGAAGGATGAATAGCAACAACCAATCAACCAATTCCTTGAAAAGTAAACGAATATATTTATATTTAAAAAAAATTTAATTTAATAAAATCTTATTAAAAAAAAATCTTGATAGACAGGTATGGTTTGTTATATAAGAAAGAATACTGATTTAGCATGTTAGGACGCTTATATATATATATATATATATATATACTATATATTATATATATATATATATATATATATAGTATATATATAAATATATATAATATGATATATTATATATATACGTATATAT
>JABUQX010047512.1:22500-32500 GCA_015478945.1 Trachelipus rathkii | reverse complement strand
TTTCTAGGTTACATAGTCTTTCTTGGATCATTGTAGATCTTTGATGCGTTTAATTTAATTTTTTAAACTTTTTAACGAGTTCTGGCAGCTGAAACCATAATAGTTAAAAAGATTCTTAATGTAATAACGAAGTTAGTTAAACTTTTGCAGCGTCTACTTGTATACCCATCAAGTCAAATCTAAAACTGACCTAAAAATTTTATGTTGATCGGATAATCAGAAAACAAAAAATTATCGCGATATTTCACTTTTTCAAAAGAAAATAAAATAAATAAAAACGCGCTAAATTTTTTCTACTCCTCCAATCAATATCAAATTTTCAGGGCGTATATAGTTGGAGATACATCATTTTTACTTAGATTTTTTTTTTATACTCAAAATTTTTTTTTAAATTGTCAAAAATACTTTAAAAAATTTGTTCCATGAACAAAGGTAAAACTATTGCATATACAAAAAAAAGTTATCTAAATAAGGAATGTGCATCTCCCCCGACCCCCAACTACATACGTCCTAAAAATTTCATGTTAGTAGGATGAACAGGAAAAAAAATTATGCCAAGTTTTCAATTTTGAAAACCATTTTTAATCAGGTTCGGAAGTAGATCATTGCTGGTAACTAGTTTCAAAAAAAAAAAAGACTATGAAGTTTTAGGTAATAGACCCCATCTTTGTACAGTTCCAAGTCATTGCGACAAACCCTTCTAGGAAAAGAAATTGGGAAATGCTAAAAACATCTCACAAGAATTTTGCCCCTACTGCCAGGATGTCGGTAAAAAAAAAAAAATTTTAATCTTATTTTTATAATGGGTAATGAAGAAATATGCGCAAGGATGTTAAAAATATATTTTTTTCTATATGATATATTCATGAAGAAATCGAAAGATAAGGTTTTCGCTTAACTGCAGGTGGTAATTATAAAGGTTGCCCATGGCTAAAAGGCCCCATGCGAATTTAAATATCACAGATGTAAGTAGGAAAAAATTTTTTCCCCTATTTTAGTGGCTAATAAACAAACGTGCTTAACGACTTCAAATATAATGTTTGTGCCAAAGCATTGGTTTAGCATTTAAATATACAATATATCGGACCTCGGAACGAATTCATAATACTGCAGTGTATGTAACATCAAACTTTAATCATTTCTAATAGTGGTCAATAATTTACGGTTTGTCTATCATTAGCTAAAGTATGTAAACGCTATAAGACGTCACGTTCGATATCGCTTCTACAATGCTAATCTATCGAATGGGATATAGCATAATTTGTCCGATTCGATAGCTTTATCACTGTAGCTTGTGAAAACGAATTACGAGTACTCTTACACCCAAATATATACATAAACTGGAAACGTTACATGCCTATTAATTCCAATGGAATGCGTAGTGTTTGAATTGAATTTCTCTTTAAAAGAGGAAACTGAAACGTTCCCTGTCGCACTCCAAGGTTAACTCCGCCTTTCATTCCGTTCAGGCAGACAAAAATGAGTACCAGATTTGGATAGAAACGAAAGTTTCGTCACGTTAAACTAGTTATGTGAACAATAGATTTTGCATTGGCTGATGGCTAATAGAGTTTAACATCGACCAAATGTACCATAACTGTACCGTGGAATACTTTCCTTTCAAATGCAGACTGTTAACGGTGGTTAACAGCAAAATTAAACCCTATTATCTAGATTCATAATATCTTTAACTAAAATCATAGTAACCCATGTTGCTTTTAATATTATCAGAGTTATATACTGACGTGGAAACCTTTGGATTTTTTTTTATCTTCTAAAACAATAAAAATACATTTGTTTCATACGGTATATCATTATGAATTACATCTTTATTTGAATTTTTTTTTACTATTATAACTCGACACATGGTTTTAAGTATCACATTTATAAGAATGTCGATTAATTAATATCAAAGATTTCGGTTTGTAAAATTTACACTGAAGGAGTTCATTTAGGGTTCCAACAGAGATTATTTAATTTAATTACTGTAATTTTAGAAGAAAAAAAATGCTTGTTTATAATTTTTTTATTAAAATATTTAACTCAATTGGTGAAATTTAAATCTAATTTACCACAAAATAGGAAAATGAAAAATATTTATATAAAATAAATACAAAAAGTAAGAATAACACAAAGCTAAAAGAACAAGTTAAACTTTCATACCAAAATAAATGTTAAATAATATTAATACTACTAATATCAAATAATAATTTCTATTTATACAGCAATAAATGTTAAATAATACTAATAATAAATTTTTTTAATACATATATATGTAGAGGAGATCCATTAAAGTGCCACGCCATTTTCCAAAGATATCTTTCAAGAATATTCAGAAAGATTGCAAAGAAATCAACCCAACAATCTTGCCTTCTTGATAATCAAAATCTTTATGAAAGGCACTGCCTTTTAATGAGTCAGTATTTTGATTCTTCATTATCTATAGACCTTTTCGAAAGTAATCAAACTTGTCTCAAAGGTTGAAGTTATTCCTTCCTATTGAGTATGAAATGTTAGTTTTGGAAGTTATTCCTTCCTATTGAGTATGAAATGTTAGTTTTGTAAGTTTTCAATCGATTCTGAAAGTTCTGCCAACTTTTCCATCAGAGTCTTCATTTTCTTTTCAGACATCCTTAAGTCTGGAGAAGAAAGATTTGAATGCAAATTCTGAAAAAGAAAATGAACTCTATTTAGATAGAAATTATATTAAACATAAAATGCCTCTGTAATGAAAAGTAATATGTGACAAAACTGTCGTTTTGCCCCAGATTTATTTGACATACCATAATTGTATTAACTGTACTACAAATGAAACAAGGAAAAGTAAAAACTCGATCTTTGATAAGCCTGCCTAATGACTGTACAGTTATTTTTGAATTTTCATCACAAAAATGTGAGGAACTAATAAGTATGAACTGCAAAGTACTTCTCGAGTAAAACTAATTCACCATAAATAATTCGGCTCAGGATGAAGGGTTCCTAAGAGTACAACAAAAATTATAATTCAGTAGTAAAGATGGAGGGATTTTTAAGAAAATTAACAAAATTTATGACTTTTATAAATATACTCCTTCATACCTTTAAGCGTGAGTATTTCAATGACAAACACATTGGAAGTGAGGAAAATAAAAAAAAATTAAAGAAATTTCCTTAGAGATTCTGGGGTGAACAGTTTTCTTTATTTAGTGAAACCTAGAAGAAACAGACTTTCGATAAAGGGAATACAAAATGTGCAACTTCAAAATAAGACTCATCCACTCAAGATATGGCTCTCAGACAATACGCGGTTTGTCCGATCATTAATAACAATGAAAGACAAGGAATTGTTCCAAACCGTGGAACGACGTGGAAAGAAGGAAGGGAGATAAAGACATGAATATTAGGATTACAATCCAAAACTGATCTAGAGAACCATTATGTAAATGGTGTGCTATGAAAAAATGTGCTATGATACATAAAATAAAACACCCAAAACTTTAAAAACTGTTTGATATGAAAAATTGGGTTAGGTTTGGTCGCAAATGAAAAGTAAAATAAGAGTAAAGGATAGAAAAAGAACATTGAATATAATCACTATTGATAGACTTAAAAGACCGAACGATGGTCGTTTACGAATCAGAGAGAAGGATAGATATTGTACCGAAAGAGCGAAACTTAGAAATCAAAACATCCTGCCAGACTATATCCAAATCTTTTGATAAGTCTAGCTCCAGTGCAAAATAAAAGAAAGGAAAGGAAAGGTCATCAGTTGAGCTTCCCTTGCGGAAGCCATATTGGCTATCTGAGATCAGAATGGTAGAAGTTAGATGTTTCCAAACCTTGCTGTTTAGCATAGATTCAAATATTTTAGAAATAATTCACAGAGGATGCACATGTTGAATAAACTAAGGTTTCCAGCAGCAGGGAAAATTCAAAGTTGATAGGTAGTGAAAAACATTTAATAAAGCAAGGTGCAAGCTAAGTATACGTTTAGAGAACCACGGAAGGGGTACATTTAGGACCAGACATGCGAACGATTTTAAAAAAAAATAGGGAGGGGGGCAACACGCTCTCAAAAAAAAAAAATACAATTTTTTTTGGACACAATAAGAATTCTCTCAATCATTTCCAAAATCTACAATAAAATTTAAAATCAGTTGAGTAGAATTTTTTTTTTTTTTTCCATTTTAACTTTCGAAAAAGAATCATTTGGGAATAAAAAAAAAATTCATCTGGACCATGATGGATCATACACCAAAATATAAATCTGAAAAACCATTCTAAATACTCTATAAAAATGAAAACAAATTAAGCAGAAAAGAATAAATATAAATGTAAAACAAACTTAAAAAATGAAATGAAGTAAAAAAGATCCCATGGTTGAATGCATTTAGGGGCCAATGAAGAGGTTTCGAAAGAAAGGTGAATGGAAATTTATAGAGGGGGGAAAAAAGGAAAGCTAAACGTGTTGCAGGGTATAAAAAGGGAGGTAAATGAACATTTTGTAAGAAGGATGAATGGGAACATACAAGGAAATAGGATACTGTTCTAGAAGGAAGTGTGAAAGGTTAAGAATGAAGGTATGAGAAATCTTCATAGAATAATGAATAGGGATGGTGCTATTGTGACTGTGAGTGTGGAGGGAACATTTCGGAAATCTGCATAACATTGATAGTGATGAAGAGGTGATAGTAAATGTGTGGGTTTGAGGTGTAAGTAGTAGGTATTTTGGGGATAAGGTAATTAGTAGGGAGGAATAAATAGGTAGAGTGAGAAAGTTGAAAAAAGGTAAATCAGCAAGTATATATGGAAGCAAGATTGTTATCGACTGGATATGGAAGTTGTGTAACAAAGCGTCTGTGGAGGGTGTAGTTCCCGAGGGCTGGAGGAGGAGAGAAGTAATAATACCCTTGTATATGGGTGATAAGGAGAACTGTAGAAACTATAGGGGAGTTAATTTACTCAGTGTTGTAGATAAGATATAAGTATTCTGGTATTTTGGCTGAAGGTGTATTTAGAAATGGTAGGGGATGTGTAGATAAAATTTTACAGTGAAGCAAATGAGTGAGGAACTAAGAGAAGGAAACTTTAATTAGGTCTTACGGACTTGCAATAGGCGTATGACAGGATTAATAGGGAAGCTTTGTAGCAGGTGTTACTGATATATGGTGTTGGTGGTAGGTTTCTGAATGAAATTGAAAGTATATAGGTTGATAATGAAGCATTAAACAAATAAATGGAGTGGAGAGTGGATGGTTTAGTATTAATAGCAGAGTTAGGCAAGGACGTGTTATGTCTTCATGACTTTTTAATTTGTATATGGATGGGATGATGAAAGAATTAGAAATAGGGGTGGTAGGGGAAGGTGTTAGACTGATAGAGAATGGAAGAAAGTGTTGAGTGCTCTGCTTAATGTAAGTTAATGATTTGGTTGTGTGGTGAATCTGAAGAAAGTTTGAGAGGATTTGGTAGAGGGGTTTGGTAGGGTGTGTAAAAGGAGGGGTTTGAAAGTAAATGTAGATAAGAGTAAGGTGATGTTGGATGGTGAGGAATTGAAACAAGTATAAGTATCAGAATTTAAATACTTAGGCTATATGTTGATGAAAAGTTAACGAATGGTGCAGTGTAGTAGGAAAGTTGTGAATGGTAGGAAGGTTGACTGGTGCAATTAAATCGGTAGGAAGGTGACTGGTGCAATTAAGTCGATAGGAAGGCGACTGGTGCAATTAAATCCTTGGCGAATGTAAAGGAACTAATTCTAGAGTGCACTAGGGTTCTGCATGAGGGTTTGTTATCACCAATGTTAATGTATACTAATGAAAACGCAGTCAGTTTAGATGGATATCTTAGGTTAGTGTTCAGTGTGAAAAGTCAGCGAGTTGTGTGGTGCTGCAAAAAAAAAAAAAGAGTAAATGAAAGAATAAACAAGTATATTGAGATGGTTTAGTCACATGGAAAGGATGGATGATAGTTGGTTGGCTAAGCGGATGCATAGTGGTGAGTGTTCTGTGAATTGACCAGCCAGGAGACCAAAGAAATAGTGGATTGAGTCAGTAAGGAACGTGTGAAGAAAAGGAATGCAAGTTTGGCAGAGGCGAGAAGAAAGGTGTGAAATAGGAGTGAACAGCGGGTTTTGTGGGGGGGGGGGGGTATAGCTGTGACTTGTGAGCCTGGCCCAGAGAGATGAACCCCACATTAACGAGATACCACAGTGAGGGTTCGTCGCAGTCTTGTGAAGCAATAGGGTGGATTTATTTTACTGCGACGAGCTCTCACTTAAGGGTAGGAGCTTTTTCCTTTCAATAAACTCTTCTACTTAAAGTATTCTATTTTCCGTGCATGTTACTATCTCTACCCCACATCTAGTGGGAAGAGAAGTGAGGATAGATAGACAGAAAGAAATATATATATATATATATATATATATATATATATATATATATATATATATATATATATATTATATTAATATATATATATATAATATATATATATATATATATATATATATATATTAAATATATAATATATATATATATATTATATATATATATATTATATATATATATATATATATATATATGGTTGTGAGCCTGGCCCAGGGGATGAACCCCGCATTGACGAGATACTACAGTGAGGGTCCGTTGCAATCTCGTGAAGTCCCAGCGTGGATTTTTCTGATTGTGACGGTTTCTCACTGGGGTATAAAGGGGACAGTAAAAGAAAGGTGCGTCCTGTTCTTCTACTACTTTTCTGATCTGGTGTATGCTACGAACCTCGCCCCCAGGGACCTCCACAGCACACAAGAATGCGGCTATACCCTGTTAGTAAACTAACGACAGGAGAAATCCCTAACTGAACAAAATAGGAACAAGACTGAGATGGTTAAATCTTATACAAGATATTCATTTCCAATAGGAAGGCAAAAACGCAATCACACGAAAGTGAGACGATTCGAATAAGATGTGTTGATGGCGATGCTGAAGAGGTATAGTTAGCACATCAGGGAAGAACTTGCTTCGAAGGGTCGAGATGGCCACAAAATCCATAAAGAGATGAACGACTGAGGAAAAATGGAGGAGCAAAATGGGCAGGTCGGGGAATCCCCCACGCGACATAAGAAATCCATGGGTGAGATTGGCATGACTTAAACGCAATCAAGCCAGGACCACCTCCAGAAGGCGATTCCTCCTACTAGAAGACCGGGTTTGACGTTCCGAAGTTGGCGCCAAGCATCCTCCGCCCAACATGACTGCCAGCTAGAGAGCAAACCCCGACGTAATGAGATGGAGAAATCTGTAGCACGAAAATGGCCCAGGCGCGCAGCAGGAGGAAGGTATTGGGCGCACGACACCACGTGTGTCAGCCACCTTGTTTGGCCTTCCCCATCGGCTAGTTTTACCAGAACACCCACATGGGAGGGAATCCAACAGAACTCAATGTTGTGGTTCTGAGTAGGCAACAAGCAGAGGGACTGCTCAATGGCGCAGACCCAAAAGGCTTTACGGTGTTGACCAGTTCAAGCACGCATGGAGGGCGCTTCGGAGAATCGGAAAAGATAGTAATAAGGCACTTCAATGGTGTAGGGACCTAATTCTGTTTAATAATAATAATAATAATAATAATAATAATAATAATAATAATAATAATAATAATAATAATAATAATAATAATAATAATAATAATAATAATAAATAATATTTCTAATTGATATAATAATAATCAAATAAAAAAATAAAAATAATAATAATTTTGTTATTATTTATTTATTATATTTTTATGTTTAAATGATTTATATATTATATATATATATATATATATTATATATATTATATATATATATAAATATTATATATATATATATATATATATATATATATATATATAAATATATAATATATATTATATATATATATATATATATATATATATATTATAAAGATATATATATATTATATATATATATATATATATATATATATATTATATATACTAATATATATAATATATATATATATATAGTTACCGTAAGACGGGGCAATTCGGTCCCCACTGGGGCAATTCGGTCCAGTGGCTCAAAATAGCCTTGACATGTAAAATAATCTTTAAAGATGTAAAATAATGTATTTTTATGTCTTAGGTATTAATTTTTTATGAAACCTTAAATTTAAGTTCCATTAATTTTGTGATTTTTTTTTCTTTTTCTGAGCACTATAAAAATCGGGTAAATTTTAGGCTTATTGCTAGGAATCATACATCAAAATAATTGTACTACATTATTGGTACCAAGATATAGTACTTAAAAATAGTTCATAACCTTAATGCAATCATTGGAGTCATTCAGGCAAGAGATAAATATGTTTTATTATAAAAAAATTGAACATGGGCATCGGTCCAGAGTTTTAAAAATTGCGTGCGGCAAATCACGTCCACATTGGAAATCTTCATTAACATTAAATTTTTTAATAACTTCTTTTACAAAAAGATGTCCGAAATATATAATGTTTAAAATAATTTTATACACTTTTACAGCAAGATAGTAGGTAAAGTTTTTCAACTTAGGCCTAATTAACCTATACAAATTTTTTCAGCAAGATGGTTCACACTTACGCAAAAGTAACACGGCAGGATACAAAGGGATACTCTGATGATGATGTTTCCAGACCCTTAAGCAGTTTTCGTTCTTTCATTGGTTCTTACGAAACGTAATATGCCTAAAAAACCTCGAGGTTTGGCATATCGATTTTGTCAAAGTCGTTTGCGTTCGTTTTTGTCAAACAGCGCAAAATCGTAAAAGAACACGCTCACCAAACGTAAAGAAATTTCCTAATTCTGAAGCCTCAAAAGAATTTAACCTTAACAGAATTTAATAACATATACAGTTCGATTTTTGTCAAACAGCGCAAATGTAAAAAAAAAAACGCTCACCAAACGTAAGAATTTCCCTTTAATTCTGTGTAATATAGAATACAAAAGAATTAAGGGAAAATTCCTTAAATTTGGAGAGCATTTTTTTTACGATTTTGCGTTTGACAAAAACGAACGCAAAACTCGAACATTTTATTAGTTTTCAAACCCAATTTCTTAAAATAATATGTGTAATACCATTATGTTTTAAAAGAGACCTAAAAAAAGCTGAGGCTTGCGTCATTTTTGTCAAACAGCGTTTGCGTTCATTTTTGTCAAGAATCGCAAAATCGTAAAAAAAACGCTCACCAAACGTAAAGAATTTCCTTAATTCTGTATAATACAGAATAAAAAAGAATAGCAACCTTACAGAATTAAGAAATTCCTTACGTTAGGCGAGCCTTTTTTTTTTTAAAGATTTTGCAGTTTGACAAACAAACGAACGCAAACTCGAAACATTTTATACGTTTTCGAACCCGAGATTCTTAAAATAATATTGCTAATACCATTATGTTCTTAAAAATGAAAACTGACTATCATAATGTTATTAAATAAAACACTTTAATTGAGGATTCTTAGGGATGTGAAAAATTTTGAAGTGGACCGAATTGCCCGCCCCCCAAAATCGTGGGCAATTCGGTCCACGTTACTTATCGGCTTCTAACATTAATCCTATATTATAAAAACAAATAATACAATTATACTAATTTCACCCCTAAAGGATAAAATTAACAAAAAAAAAAAAAAAATTTCAAAAAAAAAAAAATAATCAAATCTCCCTCCAAAAACCTTAGCATTTTGAGTACCCCTGATTTTGGACCGAATTGCCCCGTCTTACGGATAATATATATATAATATATATATATATATATATATATATATATATATAATATATATTATATTATATATAATATATAATATATATAACTATATTATATTAATATATATATATATATATATATATATATATATATATTATAATATTATATATATAGTATATATATATATATATGTAGATATATATATATATATAGAGGGTGTTCAATAATAGGCTGACAAACTTGGAGAAGAGATTCCCCACATGAAATGTAGCAAAAATGATTCTATGCATATA